>JADBJO010001905.1:20000-22500 GCA_016801955.1 Conus betulinus | reverse complement strand
CAGTTGCATTCCGCTGTTCAGTTCAGCACAACAATGAACAAAGCTGTGGTAGCTGCTGGAGAATGCCTGAGACTGCAGTGCTGTGTTGCTCTATTTCAAGGAAGAGAATGAAGAACTGTTGAACATTACAATTTCTGTGATCGTTCATTCGTACGTTTGATGGTCTTTGAAACATTATGCGGGAGACGGCCCCTTCACTTGTGGCCTAACCCAGCTAGATTCACAGTATGTGCACTGCCAAAGAAAAAAAAAGAAGAATGTCCATACTCACAGCTTGTCGCTACTGGCCGTAGCGCTTTCTTGCTTTACGAACACATACCCCTCCCCCTTCCCCATCCCCCGCTTTCTCCCAGGAAACGGGAGTCATGTGGTCAGAAGAACTGCTCCCAGCAGCAGGAGCGGAGGTGGGAAACGGAAGTCGTAATAATGCAACATTCTTTGAGCAGCGGGAGAGGAAGTGGGAAACGGGAGTCATAACGACACAGAAATTGTTCTGGCTGCGGGAGAGGAGATGGAAAACGGAAATCATAATGACAGAAAAGTTTTTGCCTGCACTTTTTTATCTCTCTTGCACGACCGATTTCTTCCACATACTGAACAACTGAATAACAGAGGATAGCAAGTATGGGGGATTAGTCTCTCAGCCTTGGAAGATTTGAGAAAGTCTAACAAATTAGGTGTAAAAGCAAAGAAAAAAAAAGACGCACACATTTTGTGCATTGTTCTGGTTGATTGTTTGCTGGGAATCTCACGTTTCTTTCTGCCCCAATCCTCCTGTCAAGAGCAGGGCATGCTAGGGGCTCATATGGGTTGACTGCAGTCATACAGTTGAGTGTCATCCGCTTAAAGGTGTGTCTGAAAGTGTCACTCTGATTTCCTGACCAACACTGCAGGTGTCTGTACCTCTCAGGCCTAGTTGACTCGGGGATACGGTATGAAAGTACAGCCCTGTCACGTAGTCTCTGCCCTGAATGGAATTCCATCTCCATCATCCCCATCCTCACCCATCAGTCTAGTAAAAGGCTCACATTCTGTGGCTCTCCATGCTGAAATCTCATGGTGATTTCAGCTTAGATTTTCTCTGTATCTCTGCATTTGATAGTTTGTATTGAGGTCGCCGGACAGATATAGTGGCGGCCTCCAGAGGTGGACTCTCATTTAAGCTGAATCCGCAACTCAGCAATCACAGTCGTCACTGGAGGTGTAGTGAGCTGTCCTGCGAGTGTTGGATATCAGACCATGTACCACTGAACACCACCCAAGTGACTCAGCAGCAGCGCAGTGTCTCCTTTGGTGGGTTGCATCATCACGACTTGACATCGAGTTCCCGCTGTGGATTGCCGTTACCAGGGTGTGACGGCCCACGCAGGGTGCGGCCGTAAACAGGGAGCTGGAATGTGCGGTTTGGGGATCATGCCGTTAAAGTAAAGCGGAAAAAAGAATGGGGCAAAAAAAAAAGAAAAGTTTTCTTTCCCAGACCGATGCCTCGTTTAGTAGGTATAGGCCAACAATGCGTTTTCCCCGCCAAAGGCGAAGCCACGCTTGGAAACTTTAACAGCTCCATCGTGTTGACAACAGTATCAGAACACGTGTTTTTTTTCACACCTCTTCAGTAGGCTCGACAAATGACACAAATATGTTGTGGCCACCAAGAACCAGCATCCAGACAGCTAGAAGACCCAACATCCAGACAGAGAGAAGACCCAACATCCAGACAGAGAGAAGACCCAACATCCAGACAGAGAGAACCCAACATCCAGACCAGACAGAGAGAAGACCCAGCATCCAGACAGAGAGAAGACCCAGCATCCAGATAGACAGAAGACCCAGCATCCAGACAGCTAGAAGAAGACCCAACATCCAGACAGAGAGAAGACCCAGCATCCAGATAGAGAGAAGACCCAGCATCCAGACAGAGAGAAGACCCAGCATCCAGATAGACAGAAGACCCAGCATCCAGACAGCTAGAAGACCCAACATCCATCCAGACAGAGAGAAGACCCAGCATCCAGATAGAGAGAAGACCCAGCATCCAGACAGAGAGAAGACCCAGCATCCAGATAGACAGAAGACCCAGCATCCAGACAGCTAGAAGACCCAACATCCAGACAGAGAGAAGACCCAGCATCCAGATAGAGAGAAGACCCAACATCCAGATAGACAGAAGACCCAGCATCCAGATAGAGAGAAGACCCAGCATCCAGATAGACAGAAGACCCAGCATCCAGACAGCTAGAAGACCCAACATCCAGACAGAGAGAAGACCCAACATCCAGATAGAGAAAAGACCCAACATCCAGACAGAGAGAAGACCCAAATCCAGACAGAGAGAAGACCCAACATCCAGACAGAGAGAAGACCCGGCATCCAGATAGAGAGAAGACCCAACATCCAGATAGAGAGAAGACCCAGCATCCAGACAGGGAGAAGACCCAGCATCCAGATAGAGAGAAGACCCAGCATCCAGACAGCTAGAAGACCCAACATCCAGATAGAGAGA
>JADBJO010001905.1:0-5000 GCA_016801955.1 Conus betulinus | reverse complement strand
GTTGACACTACGTCATACCATGCATCAGTCAGATCTGAAAAATGACGATTGAATCCTTCGTTCTGGATTTGATTGAGAAATTGCTGTTCCATGAACCCACACACACACACACACACACACACACACACACACACACACACACACACACCACACACACACACACACACACACACACACACCACACACACCACACACACACCACACACACAGCACACAGACGCGCACACATACACACAGGACACACAGACGAAACGCGCGCACGCACACACAAACACACACCACACACCACACACACACACACACACACACACACACACACACCCACACAACACCACACACACACACACCCACACACACCACACACACACACACACACGCACACATGTACAACCACATACACGCGCGCGCGCACGCGCGCGCGTGCGCGCAACACACAACGTTTTGAGAAGTTTGAAGGAGAGGAGTGATTTTTTGGAACGAAGGAAGAAGGCTGGCTGGATTTACTCTACGGTGGGTGAGTTTAAGTACTACTGGTAGTACTCTTTCATCATCTCGCCGGGGAGTTATTCCTTGCGTGGGGGTAATCATAGAAACGTAACACCGGCTCTGCACGTCTTGAACCTGAGCAAAATAAAACAAAAGCTTGGTATTGTTGATATTGGTGTTGTCGTTTTTTTTTTTTTTCCTGACCTACAGGGGCATGGAGAACAGAACGTGACACAATGTCTGTACTTCTGGAACCTGAGCTTTGTTGTTAATGTTGTTCTGGTTGTTGTTGTTGGCTGCTGTTGTTGTTGCTGTGTTTTTTTTCTGCTGGTGCATTGAGAAACAAATAGTCGGCTATTTCGGGGGCTATTTCACAAAAGACGTAGCCGGAGGTTAGCCCCAGGGTATGGACCAAACGAACTGCTTTTACTCCTCTTTAATGTATGAGAACGTCGCTTCATGTCAAGTGTGTGTGTGTGTGGTGTGTGTGTGTGTGTGTGTGTGTGTGTGTGTGTGTGTGTGTGTGGTTCCATGCACAGAGGACGTTAGCTCCTCTCGGTTCATGCAAATCAGTTCCGGACGTTATTTTCGCGGCCTCGGCGAATGAGGGGAAAAAAGATATGGCCGTACACAATCATAAAGAAAAGACAAGCCTTTTTTTCCCTTCATGCGCTTGATGACAGCATTCATTGTGCTTTTGCGGTCGCGGTCCAAAAAAATGGATTTTTCAACAGAAAGAAGACTTGAAGCAGAAACAAGACTGTTGAAACTTCCGCCCGCCGTCCCTTGTTTCCTCATGTGTGCTCATGTCTGTCTCTTTTTTCATACACATGAATACATATGTGGTCAGATTAGGTGATACGTCGTTCGAATTCTGCAGACTGCCTTCCGCGATTGTGGTAGGAAGACCTGCCTACTGCAGATTGTGAAAGAAGTCCCACTAATACATGAATAGTATCCACATTGAATGCTTGGGAATTTCTGGGGAGTGTCCCCCCAGTGTCACAAATTACCTCTCTTTCCACTCCGCTTTAATGAATATTTGTTTTATTGATAATAGCGGCGTTTATGGGCGGAATGACAGATCATAACCTGCAGTGCATCAAGATGATAACAAAGCCCAGTAATGGCCACGCGCAGCTGATAGTATACTCTTTGAGGAAAGGCCAGTGTTTTTGCTGGTTGGCGCGTTTCAAACTGGACACATAGAGCAGTTTCCTCCCCCCCTTCTTTTTCACCTCAACCTAAAAGTCACAATATTTGATCCAGTGGATCGAGATCAGTGATTAGAAGATACATATATATTTCTAAGGGAAATCAGACAACATCAGTTAGTCCATTGAAAATGAAGCCGGACTTATAAACTAACTGCCCACTCGCCTAACTTGTGGTGTTTGGTTGTGGTGGGTCTGGATCTCTGGATCTGGATTGGTACGTCAACATCGCTTAAGCATCCATTTTCCTGGCGCATAGGCTGCGACGACGGTGTCGGTGGCGCAGCGTGATGGTATTATGGCGTCTTGCTGGCTTTTGCCAGAGCCAGACGACTTGAAGCTGTCGACTGACTTTTGGTGTACGATGTTATCGTCGAGGTGGTTCCACTTCACTTATTGTCTTTGGGAAGTATGAGTTTCGGTACTGATCGGTTGTGTGTTTCCAGGAACGCAGTAGCACCTATCATTGCTTCGTATGTAGTTCTCCACTGGGGTTTTGTGACAGGTACATACTGTTGTCTCTGTGGAGCTGATGCGTCGGCCTGGTTTCTGAGGTGTAATGAAGTCAGTGACTCGGGGTGATCGCTGGCACCAGACCCTCAACCACCAACCTGTAAAAGAATCCTGAGAAGTAGTTGGATCCGCCGTTCTTAGTGTTGTTTTGTGTTATGTATGCAGGTGCTTGGTGATGGTGTTTCAGTGTCATGGTCTGTTTCGAACGTTTGGATCGTGCTGGTGTATCTCAGAAGTCAGCCTGCGCGGGTCTTCTTCTTCCTTTGCCTTTCTTTTCTGCCATCGGTGGCTGTCTGTGAGTAATGCCGACTTCAGTCTTCTGGATCACTTCAGGATGTATGAATGATCGTGCCTGCACATAAAGAATGGAGTGATGCTCTCATGCAGGCACAGCAAGCCTGCCATGTCTGCAGCGCTCCTTGCTTATACAGACAGACTGGGTCCGTGGCTACAAGTGATCGTTTGAGTGAGTCGCAGGGGGTGTTATTTTTAACGAGGACAAGTAAAAACAAAGGTCTCATGGTAGTGGCAATATGCTCAGCACAGAAAAAAGCTATGGGAAACCAGATGATTGTTCCTGCCTGGACTGAAATGCGTGGAAAATTGGCATTCATTCCTATTCCATTCCATCCGTACAACACATAAATAGAACTGTCATCAGTCGCAACAGCAGAGTATTTAATTTCGGTCACATGACTTTGTTGTTGAGCTGTTAATTTCTTTTTTTTTTTTTTTTTTCATAATGATTGATAAGGTGAGGGTGGCGATCATGGTCCTTGTCTTGGTTTCCATTTGGTCTGAGACGATGAAGAATGGCTGCACTTAATGCTCCCTTGTCATAAAATGTTTCCTTGTGTCACCCAGGGCAGAGAATACAGACACCTGCGGTGTTGGTCAGAAAATGTAGCAGAGCAAAAAAAACTTTCTCATAGACGCGTCCCCGCCACGAAGCACATGAACTTGCCTGCCTCCGCGGTTTGTTATGATGAAGAAGAATTTGTTCTTTGACACTGTTAGTGAGGCGTGGAACGCTTACTGAATCGTGTTGACAAAGTGGGTTTAAAAGCTAGCTCCCATTGAATTGACCGTCAGAGGGAGTATACTACAACCTTCTAGAGAAGTACTAAGCAAACTCCAAATCTTTAATCCGGCGGCAAACGACTCTCACCAGTCAAATCAGTTTTGTGACTCGATCACAATCGTGTCCTAAAACAACCATGTGTCCACTTTCAACAACTCAGCGCCCCTCTCAACCTCACATCGCCCCCGCTTTCTCTGTCTCTTGATATTCCAACAACATCAAATTCAAGTTGTCCAGGAACCGCTGGTAAGACGCAGCCGGTCTAACAATCATGGAGTATTCTATGAAATGTTCCGTGACTCACTGACGTGGCATCAGCAAAGTGCAATGAACGCTTTCTGTGGAGGAACCGAGAACGCATCAACGCGTTACAGAATCAAAGTGGATCGGAACAAACTCTAAAAGCAATTTTAATGTTCTGAAAGGCGTTTCTTGTACTTAGCTTTACTATCATGTTACTCCTAAAGAGACCCCTCAGAACGCTTGCAATTGATAGACACATACCCATCCGATAAATAAACTTCACATGAAACGTTGATACATGATAACCGACGGCGATCTGTGACATACCCATTTCCTTGAAAACAAATGTAAGGATTGCAAAGAAATGGGTCGGCGTTTTCCGTCTCGTTTTCATTTTCAAAACACCTACCAAGGTTAACTGTTTCCCAGAGTCTAATAAAATGATAATGTATTTGTCACTCCTCCCAAAAAAAAGTAAAAAACCAAAAAAAACAACAAAAAACAACCAAAAGTAACTCAAACAAAAAAAAAAGAAAAAAAAAAAAAAAAAAAACAAAAAAAAAAAAAACACGAAAACCACCTTGTGTTGTCCACGGGACCCGGCTCATGAAATCAGCACGTTGTTGTCACTCCCATACTACACTCAGTAGACCTACCTATCAAAAACTAGAGAAAATACTGTTTTTGCACAGTGATTCATCAAGTGTGTGTGGATTGTATCGTGCAGTTAAACAGTCAAAAAGGTCAGTGATCAATCCATAATTAACAAAAAGTGATTTACATTGATTAATGAAGGAGAGAATCAGAGAGACCTCTAAGCATCGTTCACTGACCTCTCTATTCCTGACTGCACGTGCAAGTGTACACCGTCCAGCTGACCTCTGTGACAGAGTGATGTGTGTAAAACCGGTTTTGACTCTCCACTGTCCGCCGTTAACAAACTGGAAATGTGTGTTGTTGCGGAACAGTCGCGAGAAAATTTACTATTTTTGCGTACGCAACGATAGAATTCAAAGGCGATATTTTTTTTCCAGTGAACGAACTTGATCGTATGGGAGAACAGACAGCGAGTCTCATTTTTAACAGTTACAGATACGATCTTCCTGTGCTCTAACGTGAACCAAGAGTTTCGTTTCTCACATTAAAAAACTGAAGTTCCAAAGGTGTGGTCATAGATATCTTTCAATAGACCTATCCTGTTCCCCTCTTAGTCTCTTCCATGCAGTTTCGAAGCACCAACCTAACGAACTCGTCCGTATTCGCATGTAACTAGAAAAGTCTGTGAGCGCATTTCCTTCCCTTGCTTTTTTAACCCCAGATTCCCGTGGGAACTCTGTTATGAATGTCCAAAGGCAAAGACTGTGTCACCTGGGTCCCCGCCGTGAGTGTGAACGTGTTGAAAAAAACGTTTTTTTGTGTCCCACTTCCACTTCCTGGAGAATGGACAATCATCAATTGACCTT
>JADBJO010001904.1:350000-363790 GCA_016801955.1 Conus betulinus | reverse complement strand
CTTAAGTAGTGAGAAAACAACGCAGGCAACATTCTGTCCAATATTATAATCTGCCTGACAAAGATTGAAATGAAAAAAAATGTTGAAGTCTGAAGAAATGGGAAAATATATTATAAATGATGAAACCCTTCCACTAGCTTCTTGAGGGACCAATCACCATCCCTCCTGCAGCAGATTTACGCCTTCCTGCTCCTAGGCCTTTCGGTCCGCTTGGATCAACGGGCTAGCCGAGATTTAACCAAGGTATATAACTCGTAAATTAAAATACTCTGTGAGAGGGGTTAGTTCCTCTTATGAAATTGCGCACAGGTCCGCCGTTGCATCAGCCAAGTCTCAATCGTGTCGCTTGTGTCCTGTCCCGGTCTGTGTGTTCTGTGTGTGTGTCCTGTCCTGTGTTCTGCTGTGTGTCTTCTGTCTGTCTCCATCCCCTACCTTGTTCCTGGATGCGCGCATTCTCAGTTTGTGTGTGTGTGTGTGTGTTTGTGGTTGTGTGTGGTGTGTGTGTGTGGTGTGTGTTGTGTGTATGTGTGTGTGTGGTGTGTGTATGTGTGTGTGGTGAGTGTGTATGGTGCTCGCGTTGCGTGTGCTTGCTTACGTGCGTGTACGCAAGCGCGTAAGCGCTTGCGGCGCGCGAACGGTGTGTGTCGTGTTTGTGTTTGTGCGCGCTTGCGAGCTAGGTGTGTGAGGAATATTTAACTCTGTATGAGCGTGTTGTGAGTGTTTGGAAAAGACGGGAGCGTGAGACGGAGGAGATGTACGTATGGATTGTGTATTGCGTGTGTGTGCATGCATGTATACATCGTGTAGGCGTGCTATGTTGTGCGTGCGTGTGTGCATGTTGTGTGTGTGTGCGTGCGTGTTTGTGATGTGGTGTTGTTGTGTGTGCGGGTGCGTGTGTGTGTGGTTGTGAATGTAAAAGGATATTTATAGAGCGCTTTAAAACCTGCAAGAGCCCAACGCGCATAATTACAGAAAATTAAAAAATACTTATTCTAATTCAAAAGCAACACACACACACACACACAAACACACACACACACACACACACACACACACACACACACCACACACAGCACAGACACACAACCACCCAACAGACGACTGCACGCGCAACGCGCGCGGCGCGCGCGCCACACACACCACACACCACGCACAAAACCACACACACACCACACGTGAAAAAATCACACACTCAAACAGACAAACAAGCAGTGTCAAACACCAGCAAACTTGCCGCACAGAGATAAGTGATATGGGTAAGTCAAGTCCGAAAGAAAAAGTGTGCCTTGAGGGCGGTTTTTAAAAGCTTCAAAGAGGCTGTGTTGCGCAGAGAAGAAGGGAGACCCATCCACACAGCAGGTGCCTGGTGAGAAAGATCGTTGGCCTGAGTTTTCAGGCGAGTGGAGGGAAGCCGAAGCAGACGAAGAATCGGTGGTTGAGCGTAAGTTGCGAGACAGGAACATAGATATTGAGGAGGTCGGAGAGGTAGGAGGGAGCCAATTTCAGTGATTTGAAAACCGGGAGGAGAGAACTTTAAGTCATGTGCGAGACTGAACTGGAGCCAGTGTAAGGATGACAGAATTGTTGATATGTTGATTCAGAATCTAGAGGAGCGGGAGATCAGACGGGCGGCATTGTTCTGAACTTTTTTTTTAAAGTTTAGAGATTCGTGTTAAGGACAACCGGCAAGGAGGGAGTACAATAGTCGAGCCGAGACAAGACAAAAGCACAGATTAGAGTCTTCAGGGCATTTTTGAGTGAGAAGTGGCGAACTGAGCTGATTCTACGAAGTTCAAGGTAGCAGGACCTGCACACATCCTCTGAGATATTTTGTTTGAGAGGTATGGTCGAGGGTAAACGCCGAGGTTACGAACAGACACTGATATAGTTATCTCGTTTCATCAACATTTACAGAACTAGGGAGAGAATGAGTTCTGATTGCGTGTTTCGAAGGCAATGAGGATTATTTCAGTTTTTTTTTTCTGTCTGTTAAGTCGTAGTTTGCCATTGTGCATTCATGATTTTAGGCTGGAGATTCCTCGTCTGTTGACTGATCTCCGCCTTAGGGCAGTTTCGCCTCTCCATTTAGTTGCAGTACCCGGTCTTGGGCTGGCTGGGGTGGCCAGCCTCACAGACCCCACAGTCCTCGACAAGACCAGATCAGCGCCGGCCTTGTGCAGACCCAGGTGGGCTGGCAGTCGAAGACTCCTCCCCCTCCTCTTCAGAACAGTTGTCCCACCTCTGGTCAGGGGCCAGGAAGCAAACTCATCTCTGAACGGAGCGACTCTTGTCCAGGGGAGAACTGCTGGAAGAGCTGGTGCCACACCCTTTTCATCATTTAGGTTGATCATGCAAAACAAATGCGTCAAACAGATACAACCTCATTTTTCAAAACTTTGTTTGGAGAGATGAGTTTGCAGATGTGTATTATGCAATATTTTGTCAGAAGAATATAAGGAAAAAATGTCCACATGCGGTAAGCCTCATAGATATTACATTGGTAATAGCTTGGGATGTTTTCAATTCATGTTTTAAAGATGTGGCAAGAATGCATGAAAAAAGAAGTAAGCTCTATAAACGTCCATGCAGATAAGGATGGTTTGATTCAGAGTGTCATGCGTACAAAAAGACGGGTTTCGGGATTTGCTTAACAGTTTAAAATAATCGTACGCCCATGATGAGGACTGTGTGGCTACTGCATAAAAAAGACGTGATTATAACATTTACTGAGGGTTGAAAAGAAAAGCATTTTGATACCCTCTCTTCTTTTTCTGAGTTAGTCTAATCGATTAAAAGTCAGAAAGAGTTTTGGGACATGGTACATAGGATTTCGTTTCAAAAGAGATAACCAGCAAATAGTATGGATATTTGACACATTGTTTGAACATTTAAAAAGATTCTAGCAAAAGATGACTCAGGCAATGAATTTGTTCAGTATGATAGCGTAGAAAGCAACGAAGAGTAGACCCTTTTTATCATCTGATTACTAAAAGGAGGTTGTGGTTGCTTTAAAGAAAAATTGAAAATCGTAAAGCTGCCGGTCCAGATGGCATGATTGGTGAGTTTTTAAAGCATGGCTGTAAATCAACGCGCAGTTCTGAATTTCTTGGTGTCCTTCTTTATACTCTTGATAAAGGAATTTAATCCAGAAAAAGTGGACTGAATCAGCGTTTTTACTCTGCACAAGAAAGGCAAAACTGTACAACCATGCTGAACAATTATGGGGTATTTCTATCTGCGCCTGAACTACTCTGCAGTCGATCATATTTTAAACTTTAATGGCAAGTTAATACCAAAAACACTATTTTCTTGGAATCGTAAATATATTTATGTTGATTTACTATCGAGTTTTGAAAAAGCCTTTGATTCCATGAACAGCAGTATTTATTAGGCCTATTCTGTTAAAAAAAATGTATGCATGGAAGCTATTCAAATGCATAATGAGTAGGTGGGGATACATATGTGGCAAGCTGAAGTTAATGATGGGTGATATCTCGATTTCATTCAGTGTAGCAGGGTGTGAACAGGGGATGTGTGTGGCCCTGTCCCTTTTTGTCTTTTGTTTGTTTATCAATGAATTAACCCCTCAGAGATGTTTCCAAATGGTAACATGGCAAACATTTACTGCGTGCCGACGTTTTAGCCAGTATGTCTCATTTTATTATTTGCTGTGATGATGTTGGTTTGTTATGGGAAACTGTTATAGTCTTCAAAACTCGCTTGAATTAATCTTTTTCGAGCCTGCCTGAGTTCACTCAGTTAAAAGGTAAACATGGCAAAAAGTAACTTGGGCTTGTGCTTAGAAAAGGTGGATATTTAGGAGTTAGAGAGCAATGGAGATTTAATGAGTTTACTATGCCTGTTGTCAATGCCGAATACATATCTGGCATTTATTTATCTCTATGTGATTAGAGTTTTTTCTCTGGCATGTGAAGATCTTGCTAACGGGGCACGCGTGTTGTTTTTTATGTACAATGCAACATCTACTAAATTAGGAAATCAGCCTTCTCAGTTGTTTTTGGAAATCGTTCGATTCTCAATTGCAGCCCATTGTACAGTCATGGTGCTGAGAGTGTGGGGCTTGATAATGTGGCGTTACATGTGAAACGGTTTCATTATTTTGCCATGAATAAATTCCTTGAGTTTCAGGTCAATAGCTAATGATTGGTATATGGCGAGACAATGGTATACCCAGTTTGTTTCAGTTCTATGATTAGATGCATTCCATTACTTGACTAAAACTACACAATGCGAGAGTCAAGGGCTGCCTAAAAAAGCGTATAAAAGGTTATATTATTTAGATGAAAGGGTAGAGTAAACTGAGTAACAAGTGTAAAACATTAAACTCTATGAACTTGGATTTGCGTATGTGTTGCTCAGTCAGGTGTTGGGGGTATATTTTTTTACGTAGGCTCCGTACAAGATCGATTGACTGCAGATGGCAACTGTGGACTGCACATATTCAGATAGTACCAAGATTGTTGATTTTTTACAGGCAATTCCATTTTGCTTCACTCTGTTCCAACCTATATTTCAAGAAAATGGCACAGACCTTTAAAGTATACCATGACCAGTTTTTCGATTTTGGCTATCCGAATGATTTCTCTCTGCTAGCTATCACTACCGTTACGAACAGCATATGAACGAAATCTTATCACGTCCCTATGTAAAATGCACGCGAAGATGACGTCCATTTTTGGGTGTTTTGTAGTCTCGTCGTTTTGAAAAATTCATAGAGACCAGCTTATCCCTACGAAGTAACTACCACCCCACATTATTTAGACTTGTATTTGCTTATGTCACCGATCGGAAGATATCGTCAAACATTTTGCAGTTTACTTATATAAAGCTTTAAAATTTCGATCTGAATATGTTCATAACTTTGTTATCAATCTTCCCATGTTTTTCGGCCCATTTCCGTGATGTCGATGTGACCAGTTCCTGTGCTGTATTTCTATTGTTGTTTATGCACGCCTCTTCAAAGCGGGCTTTGGCTTTAATTGAATACATTATCTCATAGCCGTATCCGTCCTCTCTGAGCCTAGTATGCTAGTTACTGCATAAACATCAATCCTACATCGCCTCATTTTATGTGCAGTATACGCAGAACATGGTCATTTGACTATTAAGCAGGCTGACTTATTGTTTGTAAGAATCAAACACCCTTGAGGGTGTATGTGCTAGGGGGAGGGAGAGGAAGGGGGATGTAGTTGGTAGCATGGAATGAGAAGAAACCTTGCTCTATGTGAAAAGTAGACGCCGAACCATTCTGATATAGTGTATTTAGAGTAAAATCTTAACGCGCTCGAAAATAAACTGTTGGGGAGGGGATGAGTTGGGGAGGGGGGGGGGGGGTTGAAAATATCAGATTTAGTGAGGATAAACACCCACAGTGCCAGACTGCAGCCAGTCCATCTATCTGTACGACTGCCTGTCGTCGTCTGTCTGTCTGCCGTCTGTCTGTCTGTAAACCTGTCTACACACCACACACACACCACACAACACACAACACACACACACACACACACACACACACACAAACACACACACACACACACACCACACAACACACACACACACACACATGCACGAGGTCGTGCGTCCCTGGACAGAAAAAATATCACAGACAGCAGTGCTTACAAAATGAACTATATGCATTGCAAGCAAATCTCTGTCATGCATTCATTGCTCATTTCCATACATCTGTACACAGATGAAAACCTTACAACACACCTGCAGATCTATGAAGATGAATCCATTTTCTTGAGAAACTCGTTAGCAGAAAACATCTCAAAAAGGTCTTCCAGACTTTTGTTACATGCTTTAACGACAAAGTACTGTAAAGACATCAAGCGTGTCTGCTCTGCAGGATTAACAATTGAGCACATACTGGTACAATGTTTCGGTCAATGAAAACGTTCCTAGCTCCGGATGTCGTAAAATGTATTTTGGCCTGTGTCTAATGTTAAATTACTTGGGATCATTTAATCTTTTCAACCTTTCAAGCTATTTGTTATGTATTCCCTATTGCACGTTTCTTGTAACTCTCTCATCTCTCTCTCTCTCTCCATCTCCTCTCTCTCTCTCCTCCCAAGCTCTCTCTCCTCTCTCTCTCTCTCTCTGCTTTACTTTTTCATAATGCTATATATTAACAAAGTTTTGCTTTTCATTGCAAGAATCTAAATCATTGACACACGATGAAAAGACTTTAAAATAAAACAACCAACCCACCATAGGTTGAATCATTGAACCGAAATGAATGAACAGCGCACCATTTTCATGAAAGAAAATGGTACTGACTGGTTTCAAGATTAGCCAGAATGGAGATAAATGAGCCCCAGGGCACATTGACAGTCAGACATAGAAAAAAAAGCAGACAATGCAGAAGAAATGTTAAAACAGAAGAAGGAGTGGACAAAAGAAGGCAGTGGACAGTCCTGATATTTCCGACAGATAAAAGGTATGGCCAGTGAGTCATCACTGATGTCTCAAAAACACTTATGCGGAGCTCGTATATTAGCGCAAAGTTAAATCAATTGATATAGAAACCAAGAAAATAGGTGCTCATACACCGACTTTCAACTGGGTGATATCTGATGGTCCGACTTGTTTTACTATTTCATGATTTATGAAGCATGTTTTTTTTTAAATTTTCATTTTATTTTCTGTCTGGTAGCCTGTTTCCCCCTATGCAACCCAGTCGTGACTTTAACATTTTCAACACCTTTCGTTCTTGTACTTTCCACTTTCCACTGTTCCTGCATGGCCACTGTCCAAAGATAGAAAAATGGGCAGAGAGCAGAGCTGAATGGTCAGACAAAGTACAACCATGGCGTCATGGGCGTTGTACAATGATGGTATACCATGTGTAGCCAAGACTGTCACTGAGCCATAGATAACAAACCCAGCTTGCACTGTTTGAAGTCCGCCACTTTCCTCACCAGGTGCGCTGCAGAATACACAGACCTTGATGAGAAATCAAGCATAACTCTGAATTTGTGGTGTTCGTCTAGAAATCGCAATTGCAAAACATTATTGTGAGGGAAATCACGAAGTTAATGGCAGCAATGAAATGTGAACATTGAAATCCATTCCTAGAACTGGAATTCATGAAATAAAGCCATGCGGCAAAGACCTGATTGACTTCGAGGTTCCCACTGTGACAAGACAGAAGAGAAAAGGTGTTAAGGATATCAGGTTTCCAATGCACCATAGTATTATACAAGATGATATCAGCGAAACTGACTTCAACGTACGGAAATCTTTACCAGCGCAAATAACAATAACGTGAACAAAGGTGATGTGCCCATGATCAAAACAGATTCACTTCCACTAGCTAGATGGAAAAGAAACGTTGCCACCTTACACGGCAGGCTGTTGATCCATATCTTTTCCGAGTGGATGTAACGATCATTGAATATCTCATTAGCCCCTACAAGATACTGACATGGCATCCTATACAAAATTGAGCAAACAGCAAATTGGCAATCATCAACAAATTGCTTTCAAAATCTAATTTGACAGTAAGCAAACTGATAAAACTAATCAAGTTTCCTAAAGTGGCGCATACACTGACCACCCAGAAGAATATTCCTGTACATTTCAGTCGGCATCAGTTTTGTACATGAAGGAAGTACTGTGTGGGGAGCTGAGCATTTTATTGAAGCCGACTGTTTAGGAAGTAGGTTTTGACAGCAGAAGTGGTAACTAGAAGCAAATATATTCTGCAAATGATTCAACCCTGAGAACAAATCCAAAGGGAAATCTTCACTGGGGTTAAATCTAATGTCCACATCACGTAGATGTGGCGTATTTTTTAAAACCTAAGGATCTGATAGATTTAATGCCGGAAAAGGAGAGATTTAGATAATTGACCAGAGGCAAAAAGATGGATAATTCACCGTTCAGCACATGAAGATTTGTTCCTGATAAATCAATTCGCATTAATGAGTAGTGAATACTTTTTGTCAGTGTGTACATTGAGTTCCACCTGATGGGGTTTCTTCTTGCTAATCCTAGGTTTTTCAAATTCCGTAGCTCCAGAAAAATGAGACATATCAAGATGTCTTAAACTGTTGCTTGCAAGATCAATGTAATGTATGTTGGGAAGCTGTATCTCTGATATATTAGAAATTGGCAACCAGACAAAATAAGAAGAATCAAGTAGATATTGGTGTTGAAATCACCCAATGACATCTCCGATCCTGTGGCGTCCACATATCGTAGTTGTGAGAAAAGATGAACAGGAAAAGTTTTTCTGCACAGGAAGGAGTGACCTTGACAGGCACAACCTTTCAGGACAAGTCACGTCGCATAGTAATTCATCATCTCGTTGTGGACACTGGCCCCAGCCGTCACACAGATGATCTCCATGGAGACAAACTGAAGCCGTGTGACACTGAAACAATCCAGGACATTGGACTTTATCACAGTCCTGTTCATCCTCTCCATGAACACAATCAGAGAATCCATTGCAGCGAGTGTAGACAGGAAGGCAATACAGCCACTCAGATGTACAACGGTAATGAGTGTCAGGACAAGGTTCTTCAGTGTCCATCACCTGCTGTGTAAAGTAGCCAGTACCGTCCAAGTTTAATGTGAAATCGCTGTGTCATCTTCACTTTTCTGAACTGAAAGCAGTATGAACAAGACATCCGATCATGTTGCTGGCAGCATACCTCATCAGAACATCCACACAATCCGAATGTTCATTGCAACGTTGACTGTGTGAAACACACTGACCATTAGAACATCCGAAGCCTTGACAGGAAGGGTACTGACAAAATGACTCATCACTATTGTCTGGACAGTCCTGCCTGAAGTCACACACTGAAGTGTAATGAACTGATGTGACTCATCATTACAACTGAATATGTTATGTGCACGTTGAGCATGTCTCTCAGCAGATGACATGTCCTGCTCAGCGCTTGCATTTAGGAATACAGGACCTCCGAACGATCGGGGTTTCCACAGCAACTGTTGAGGTCACAATACATGAATTGTGTGGATGATATGACCACGTGAACAAACCTTTAGCCTCTGGCCACTCTGTGTGAGAATAGACTGGATGGACTGTGTGGTTCAGTTTGGACTGTTTTAGAAGCAAACATGGTAAATGCTTGTACTTTCACCTCACACAGTACTGAATGTATTTCCAGTGACTTGCTTAGTATTAGGCCTCCTGATGACCACCTCCCTTCTTTACTGGTCCTTGAAAAATGTTGCGGTGTATATTCAGCATATCTGAAGTGATTCATATTGTAGATCAGAGTTCTGTCAGACCACATAGGGAACTTACTGTACATAAAAGGAGTCCAAATTCCAGCCTGAAGTATACCCAAAAATACGCGGAAAATAAAATAGTGTATGAATATTGCACGGAGTCATCCAGTTCTTTTCCAGTTTTTATGGAAGCCATTTGCTGGCCATATTTCTGACATTCATACGACAAATGAAGACTACGTAATCTGAAGCTCCAGCACAATCAGTTTGAAGCATTTGTCCATTGAAGCCACCATCCCCTGACATTCAGTACTGCTAAATGAACAGTGTTCTGTTTCATCCCGTCCATCTTCACACTCTGTCTTCAGATTACACTTCAGAAAGTTATGAAACTTGGAGTAATTGATAACAGAGCAGTTGAACAACCCACTGGGCAGTTTATAAGGATATCTAGAGACATAAAATACAGAATAGATCATTTTGAGAAAGTGAAGGTACTCATACAGGCGAATGAATTGAATTCGGATATATGAGGCAAGAAGTAATGACGCTGGAGTGGAACGCTCAGTACATACTAGAGCACTGTATTCCTGAGATGAATTAATGTTACTGTACATCACTTGAATCTGATTTCTCTGAGAGCAAGTCTGAAAACGGTATGACTGCTGAATACTGATCATGATGAGACAGTTTTGAATGCAATGTCATTTGTGTTCTGAAGGGTATATGGTCTACTACATATGGTAGGGTTACATATCCATAATGTTGCGTCCTACATTGTATGAATACATTATTAGACTTTATGGCTTGAATATTGATTGTAACTACTGGCTTTTTCTTGATCATTATCCACATTGAATTTGCTTTAGACTCAAAAAACATGGCTTGAAGACCGTATCGATGATATACCAGTCGTGTGTCGCTTTTACCTAGCCGCGTTAACAGCAAGTCAATGCTCCATACTCTCCAGTCACTGGAATGCCCGAATGCCAGCTGTTGAAGATGAGCACGCACATACATACCCTGTGTCACTTTCACGTGCAGGTTGCAGAACTCAGTGGAACCCCCCCACACAGCCCATGTACCACTCCCTGGTTTGCTGGAAACTGCTGTAGTGATTTAAATCACAGCCTGACACATTGCTCTGTAGAAATACTGTTCCTGTGCTGTTTTGATTCATGAAAAAATCTACACCAGGGCAGCAGTCATGAATGTCAGTTGATACAGTGCCCACGTTGTTTATTGTGACTTGTGATAGAATCTGCTGAGGAAACAAGCCCAGCAATACATTAGTAATTAGGCAAACCACAGGCTACCATAAACGTTTTCATTACTAAGAGATTTTTGTTCCTGTCCCATCTTCTGTGCGCCACAGTGGCATTGCACCGATGCCGCTCAATACCGAACCCCCGTCCTCAGCAGAGCCCAGCTGGGCCTGCCACAGTTCCGGCACCAGCAATCCACAAGGGAACATCCAATGTCAAGTCATCAAGAGGCAACCCACCAGAGGAGACACTGCACTGCTGCCAAATCACTTCGGTGGTGTTCAGTGGTGTCTGTTCTGATCCAACTTATACAGAACACCCCCTTTTTCGTCTTCTTCTTTTTTTTTTAACTTAAGCCCCCTGTTGACGACAATAATTGGTAAGTCGCGGAGCTGGCGTGACTGAGCTCCGGAGGGCGCCACCACGTCCGCCCAACGACAGTCCCCATAATGTTGCCCATACCGGTGACACCGACTGAATCAAACCAAGACCACAGACGTGGAGAGAACATCGAAACTGAGGTCACCATGAAAGCAGGGCATGAAGAGACACATGATTTGAGATCTTTTTTATGCTGATCGATGAGAATGAGAATCATGAAGATGATGAAGATGCCACGAATTTCCATTCCGGTCTGAGATTGCATGGCAAGTTGTTGCATAGCATGAATACTCCGACTAGTTCACATGTTTCGGACTATTCATGCTATCAAACATCCAGAACACAACTCGGAAGGCCGGTCGGTTTGTACAGAGATGACGGCCTCGCCGCATTAAAACAATAATCCAAGAACTATTGAAAACAAGAACAAAGAATTATGTAAAATCTTCCAAAACCCACAATTTCAAATCACAATAGAAGCGAACAAAAAGGTAGTGAACTACCTAGACATAACATTAGACCTCAATGACCACGTGTACAAAACCATATAAAAGACCCAATGACATACCAATCTACGTAAATATCAAAAGCAACCACCCACCATCTATACTGAAAACAATACCCAATGGTATACACAAGAGACTATCCAACCTGTCATGCAACGAAAGAGTATTCAATAATGCGGCGGCAGAATATCAAGAAGCATTGCAAAAAAGTGGTTACAATTACAACACTACATACAACCCAGACAGCAACACGAACAGAAAAGAAGAAACAGGAAAAGGAAGATCATATGGTATAATCCCCCATATAATGAGAGATTGAAAACAAACTTAGGAAAAACTTTTTTTAAAAATTTGACAACATCATTCCCAAAAGAACACAAACTGTTCAAAATATTCAATAAAAACACTATTAAACTATCATACTCATGTATGCCCAACCTTAAAAACATAATTGATTCATCTAACAAAATGAAAAGCAACACAACAAAGAAGGGTGACGAAAGGACATCTTGCAATTGCACAAAAAAGGAACAGTGCCCCCTAAGCAACAAATCTCTTTACAATAATATTGTATACCAAACCACGGTAACATCAGAAAATGAAAAAGAAACATATATAGGGATTACTGAAAATCAATTCAAAAAACCAGATACGCAAACCATAACAGTCATTCAAAAAAAAGAAAAGTACAAAAGCCAAACAGAACTGAGTAAATATATTTGGAGACTAAAGATAAAAAATAGACTATAGTACATAATAGAAAATCATAAAAAGAGCAAACACCATACAACAATATTTAAAAAAAAAAATGCAACTTATGCTCCACAGAAAAATAGTTAATACTATGTAAAACCCCCTAGCAACTTTGAACACAAAAGTAGAAATAGTAAATAATTGCAGGCACCAATGGAAATCTTTGTCAGCGAAACTCCACCTGAACAGACCCCACAAGAACCACAGACCACACGTGTGCAATGATGAGATTGAGCCACATATGCAAAAAATGAAATCAGGACCGCACGTTATATAAGACCTACAGTGCGCCTCCCCCCCCCCCCCCAAAAAAAAAAAAAAATAAATAAATAAAATAAAGAATTAAAAAAAAGCAAGAGGCTCAAAACAAGCTTGTTGGTTTTAATACTTCATTTTAATAACATATTTTAACAAATATCTATCTATCTATCTATCTATCTATCTATCTAGAGATACAGGTAAACATTTTATCATTGTTAGTACTTGTCCAATTTCCTCCATCACTAATTTCCATCATGTCGGATATGTTACAGAGAAATATGATTTTTAACCAAAGCGAATAGGTTTTAATTACTATGCGCATAAGCAATCGTCATCTTCATATTCATCCTCTTTACTTACAGCATCTACAAATCAAGATAATAACGACTGTTATCCAATGCTCTAATCAATTTGTGTTTAGAGCCCCTATGTTTTCAAGACTAACGGTCTGCAGGTTCAAATCAAATCTGTGTTTTCCCTGTTTTTGTCTGGGTTTTTAATCGTAATATTTGCACCAACGACTTTTTTTCCCATGTATTCTGCGCTTTTGTACGTTTAATTTCCACAACAGCAGTTTTGCACTTATCTTCAAAGCCATAAACTAATCACACACGAACACACACACAGACAAGACAGACAGACAGACAGACAGACACACACACACACCACACACACACACACACACACACACACACACACACACACACACACACACACACACACACACACACACACACACACACACACACACACACGCACACGCACGTACGCACGCACACACGCATGCACGGACGAACAGACGCACACACGCACGCATTCACGCACGCACGCACGCACGAACGCACCACGCACGCACGAACACATGCACAAACAGACAGAGTGCATGTATCTCGGGAGAGAGAGAGAGAGAGAGAGAGAGAGAGAGAGAGAGAGAGAGAGAGAGAGAGAGAGAGAGAGAGAAAGTATACATACGGGCCATTGTGCTATTCGCTAAATACTATGCATATCAGTGTATAATATAGAAAAAAAATATCAGCGTGACTGCAAGCATTCTTCAAAGACAAGAAATGTATTCCTCAGGAAGCTGAACTATACATATAAAAACCAATAATATATTGCTGAAAAAATACATAGAAAACTTTCATTTCCAAATGGCTTCCGTATAAGCCGATGTTTGCAGACCCATGCTGAATTATGAATGCATGTTGATTGTCTATGCTATATGATCATCGACATGACTTAGCCCCTCCTTAACTGTTATTGTGACGACATTTTGAGGACCTTTAAAACAACAAAATATGTAAATTTTCATAATACTCTTGGCTTGCCTGATATTCTATGTCTATCTGACTGTCTGTCTGTCTGTCTGTGCATCTCTCTCTCTCTCTCTGTCCCTGTCTCT
>JADBJO010001904.1:330000-342500 GCA_016801955.1 Conus betulinus | reverse complement strand
CAGGATGATTTCAAGATCCGTCTAAAACCACTATTTTGTGAAAAGATGCTAAATCAAACAAAACAAAACAACACACACACACACACACACACACACACACACACACACACACACACAAGCACGCATGCAGAGAGAGAGAGAGAGAGAGAGAGAGAGAGAGAGAGAGAGAGAGAGAGAGAGAGAGAGAGCAGTGAGGAGAGAAGGAGAGAGTGTGAGGTGTTTGTGTGTGAGAGCGTGCGCGCGCGCGCGCGCGTGTGTGTGTGTGTGTGTGTGTGTGTGTGGGTGTGTGGGTGTGTGTGCGTGTGCGTACGTGCGTGTGTGGTTCTTTTTAGGAATTAAAATATTACCAAGAAGATAATATTTGTGATCATAATTATGATGTTATGGGGAAGATGTATATAAGCCCAGAATGAGTCGAACGAAAGGCTAATGAAAAAAAAAGAGTGAAACATAACACTGAAACTTTTCTTTAGTTTGGAATTAAGAATGTGAAGAAGATGCAGTATGGTTTATGCATGTGGTACTTAAAATCTGTTTCTGTTTTGGTACACTTTAACTCTCTGTCAGGTTCAGCACATAATGGTAGTGAGTAGTAGGTGAGTCTGGACAAGCACTGAGAATGATTACATTATTACCTTCATTGATGTAAGGCTAGGTGTTTTTCCCCTTTTTTGTCGACACAAATCCAGCTGGCAAGACATGTACGGAACTCTACTGCAACATGAACTAAATCTCGGCAATACAAAGACCGCTATATTTCAAATCAAAGTAGAACCATCAAAACGTTCAGATACCTCTTTTTCCGAGAGAAAAGAGTCACTATTCTTAATGTATTTGTATCCTCTAGTCTTTCATACATTACCTCTACTTATTTCGACCCAATTTTTGTCCAGATTTGAACCACTTACCCCTCAGTTCGTGAACGAGATTCTTAAAAAAAAAAAAAACAAACAAAAAACACAACAACCCCCCCCTCCCCCCCCCCTCCCCCCCCCCCCCCCCCCCCCCCCCCCCCCCCCCCCCCTGAAAACAATCTTGTGAACTTGATCCTATCCCGACTTCAGTTCTTTATGAAAATCTAGACACCACACTACCTGTCACCACATATAATTTCAACAGGTCTCATTTGAGTAGTTCAGACACTAATGATTTCAAAACTGCAACTGTGAAACCTGTGTTGAAAAAAAAAATCCTCGCTCGATCCAGATGAATTGAAAAAATGCCGACTTATCTCCAATTTCCCATTCTTGTCAAAAAGCTGAGAAAAATTGGTCCTCCATCAATGATCCCACAACTTCTCCTTAGGAATAACCTTCTCAGTTTCCACCAGTCAGTCTTCCATGCTGGGCATAGCATAAAAACTGCACTTATCCCAATAGCATAAAAACCGCACTTATCCCAATCTTGAACAATATCCTAATATCTCTGATGACGACAAAGTATTTGTTCATCTTCTCCTAGATTAGTCTGAAGCTGTCGACGCAACTGATCACCAAATTCTCCTTTAACGTCTAAGCACAAACTCCAGCATATGCGACATTGGTTTAGATCGTATATATCAAACAGACAGCAGTTCGTCCTCATTAATGAGAAACTGTCTTCTAAAATGTCATCAGTCTTTAACGTTCTCCAGGGGTCTGTGCCAGGTCCAGTGCCTCTCATGAGGTACACAAAACCCCTGACTGATACAGTGAACAACCATTCTGTTCATCATGAAGTGATAAGGAATACCATTCAACCATTCTGTTAATCATGAAGTATTCACCAATGACACTCAGTTCGAACATTCTGACAAGCTAGATAATTATGACAGTTTCGTCAGAAATGTTCATGTTTGTGTCTCTGATATCAAACTTTGTTGTCTAATAATAAGCTGAAATGAAAAGATGATTAAACAGAGGCTAATTGGTTTATAAAACACTCTCGGGCTCAAAACCCCGTCTTTATCCGTCAATGTTCCTAGGTTTCACTGACATCTTATCTATGGCATGTGTTCGTTAACTCGGATTCTATCTCGACCCTAATACCACACTGAACACCACATAATCAAAATCTGCTGAGAATCTTTTCTTGAGCTCCACTGCGTCACCGTTCTCAGACGTTTCCTTACAGAAAGGCCACGAAAACGTAGGTGCCTTCTTGCATCCCTTCAAGATTACATTATTGTAACGCTTTTCTCCTCAGCCTACCTGCACCCTTTCTCAAGCAACTACAACATGTTCATAGTTCAGCCGCTCGCGTTACCCACTAGGCGTCAAAAGAACATACCTCGAATCATTAAGAAATTGTTATGGCTCAAAATCCGTCATAGGATTCAGTATAAGGCTGCTTGTCTATGCTATACGACGATGATCACATATGAAGCAAATGCTATCTCTCTGTCCTCTGCAATATACATATATGCTGACAGAGGTCTTGATGAAGGTCGTAAGACCAAAATTTGACAAATCAAAAAATCAAAGGACATATTAAAGAGAGGCACCCCCCTCATGTGTTTTTATTTTTACCCTCTCTCTCTCTCTCTCTCTCTCTCTCTATATATATATATATATATATATATATAAATCGATACAATAAAAAAAAAATGCTCAACCGTACTGGGAGCAACATTTGTTAAAAACATAAGGTTAAAATTCTATCTACAGCGCTGTTTTCATGCGATAGCAATCGTTAGGATGCGATGGGTCTGTGTTGCCTGTGTTTTATAACTGCTTGTGTTGTCTGTCATCACGTGCTGTCTGTGTTTTTCGTGTGTTTCTGATTTTTGTTCACTGATAGGAATTTCCACTTGTGTGTCTACAGTTGTTAACCATTTCTATCCTAGCGTTATAAGTTGCCAATTGTGGTTTGCATAGTATTATGTATTTTCTATTTGAGCATAGGTTACATCTTTTTTGAAATATTATGGTATGATGCTGGTCTTTTTATGATTGTCCAGGATACATTGTAGTCTATTTTTTATCTTTAAACTTCCAGATGTATTTGCTCAGTTCTGTTTGGTTTTTGTATCTTTCTTTTGTTAAATGACTGTTTGTGGTTTGCATATCTAGTTTTAAATTGGAAGAACAACATAACTTTGACGGATTCGCTTGTTTCACAATATAACGACAGGGTTTTTTTATGAGACAATTGTAAACATGAACAGCAAAACCTTTGACAAAATCAACATGTATTCCTCTGTGAATATTACTTTTAATGTTCAAATGCCGTTGTTCAATCAGAAGTGTTAACAGGAATGTTTCTCTCGAAATCCGCTTTGGTTTTCTATTTCTTTGTTTTTGTTTGTTTGTTTTTTTTATCTGAGCACTTTAACCTTTTGATTTTAGTACATGATCACGAATTGTAATAGCTCCATCAATTTCTTCATTGAACCATGGTGACTTACCTTCATCTCTGACATGTTTCAGCCTAGCCAACGCATGCCTGTCAATGACAGAGAGAAAGATGCAATGCCAAGATGCAAGTGCCTTGTCAGGGTCATACTTTGAAAGCGTACGAAAAGTTGCAAAACACGTCAGATAGAAATTTATCAGTTTTCAGAGTTTTGTGAGAATGGACAGACATGTACTGAAGCACACACCTGGGTAATTCTATTTCTTTGTTTTAGACTAATTTTAACATATCAGAAAATGATCACTAAGGCTGTACCCAGCTAGAGAAATTTCAATAACATTTGATGGATTCTTCACGCACATGTGGTCAACACGTGTCTCAGATAAAGATGTTTCTCCTGGTTGGTGTATTGATTAGCTGTATTAGGTTTTGTAGTTCAAAGGTTCTTTCAGTACAGAAAGCATACTTACACCGGTTTTTTTGCCTGTTTCAGTGAAAACGGTCATTTGAGTTTGATGAACTGAAGGGCATATCCAACAGTTTGCTTGATATGATCTGAAATCAGATAAAGTGACATGTAGAAAACGTAATTCATCTCAGGAATTCGGTGCCGTGGTATGTTCTGAGCGTTCCATACACGAGTCCTATTTCTTGCCTCATGTATTAGTATCCTCTTCTTTCACTGGCGTAGCTGCCTTAGCTTTGTCAAAATGGTCTGTTCCATTTTTAATGCCGCGAGACACCGCTATAAACTAGCAGATGATTTGTCTAGCTGCTTTGTCATCTATTACCCCAAGTTTCATATTTTTTTTTCAAACCGCACTCTGAAGACAGAGTAAGAAGATGAACGGGATGAAACAGAACACTGTCACTTAACAGTGTTGAATGTTAGGGGATGGTGGCTTCAACGACCAGATGGTTCAAACTCGTCCTGGTACACCCCCATTTTACGTGTGGATGTCAGAACTATGGCCATTAAAGGGCTTCAGTTGTAATTTGATGTCACATCTGTGCTTTACAACTCAGTGTGGGACGTCAAGCAGGACTGTCCAGACAGAAGTGATGGATCATTTTTGCAGGCGCCTCAAACATTGGTTATTCTAATGAGAGGCACAAGTTATTTTACATGACTGGTAATCAAAGAACCTTGTCCTGACCCTGAGTGGCTGTACTGTCTTCCTGTCTACACTCAGTGCGAACAATTCTCTGTTTGTGCTCTGTGAAAGGATGAACATAACTGTAATACTGTTCAGTGCTGTGGACTGTCTCCATTTATGTTACGCCTGGGGCCAGTGCCCACCACGAGATTATGAAAAGATATGCAGTGTGACTTGTACTAAATGCTGTTTGTGTCAAAGTCTCTCTCTCTCTCTCTCTCTCTCTCTCTCTCTCTCTCTCTCTCTCTCTCTCTCTCTCTCTCTCTCTGTGCTCTTCTCTGCGTGCCTTCCTTATATAGTATGTTTTTAGATGTCGCAATCATTGAAACATCTCCACTATTATTTGAATGGAAGGGCAAGGCAACACCCAGGAAGAATCCGGACTCATGGGTATTGTGATGACATCCCAGTCATCTGGTTACATAACAATGAAAAGAAATCTGAGTCACAGGTGACCCTAAGTTCGTGCGGGGATATGTATCCGTTCCAGCCAGAAGTACAGTTATGTTTAGTTTCAAAGTGATCAAGTCACATTTGCCGGACGTTAGCGTATATTGTCATTTCCAACACTTTGATAGGTCAGTGAGCCTTGTAAAAGAAATAAAAACTAAGGTTATAAGTGTAGATTTTGATAAATGTGATTTTGCATGTGTGTACAATGCAACAAAGCTTAGTCTTCAAGTTCTACGAAGGTCATGCATTATGACGCATTGCTTTCGACTTTTCTTCTCTTTTTTTTTTTACACAGTAAATCGCCTCAAAAACTGCCAAATGGTTTGTGGAACTGTTCAGCAGATGATTATTCCAGTTTTCGTCACCCACGTGGAATGCAACTTGAAGACGGAGTGTGAGGATGGTCGGGATGAAACAGAACACTGTCCCTTCAGCAGCCCTGACTGTCAGGGCATGATAGCAATGTGTGGACGGTGCTACACCTTTGTGCGCAATCTGCCCTCTACTCAAAAGTGATAGTGTAGATGTCAACAAGATATTTGACATGCAGTGTAGTTCTTTGGGGGGTACTGTAAGTTTCCCTCTCTGTGCATTTGACTGGTTTGGCATCATCTTTAACATAACAAAGATTCATTGGAAACACTTTTCTCTCATTTCTGGGTTGGTACCTTTTCTAATGATTTGTCATCGTCTCCTATGTACAAGCATGAAGTTTTTCAGGACAAGTTTGTGTGCTTCACCATACATTTCATCAACTTCCTGGTCATTTGAATGAGCACAGTGGAGACATGCTTTGTCACTTCTCTGACTACAACCGCTTAATGAAACATTCGTCCTTTAAATGTGTGCAATGGTCCCGTCACTTAGACTTTTGAAAGGTACAGTTTGTGAATTCACAGCAAATAGCACTGATGATGAATCACTTAATATAAAATCAGTTTCATTAGATGGAACTAGGTTTGTGTTGCCATTGCGACAAGAACCAATGACGTCATGCCGTGGTGGTCATGTCACATACACATTTCTTCTGTGTGGTGTTCATCACTTGAAAGTGTGTAACCAGGGACATACACCTTGCCAGATCCATTATCATTCGTCACATTCCACACAGTTACACTCAGCTGATGGGCATACCATCTTAATCCCTACATTCAAATGCAGTGATGACGTTACCACTCTGTCATATTCACTGGTGTGCGATTTCACACATGATTGCCGAGACAGCAGTGATGAATCATTTTGTCAACATCCTATTTGTATCAATACATTTACATGCGCTAATGGTCAATGTCTTTCGTACAGTAAGGTATGTGATCAAACACCCCACTGTTGGGATGACACAGACGAAATCAGCTGTAGTTCATATAGAGGAAGGGAGGTAAAGTATCTTTCTTTCGCTTCCTCTGCGTATATCAGTTTTGATGGCATCAGGAAGTTTCACGCAACCCCGATGTATTCCAATGAGTCATGCCCTAACAGCCATTATCGCTGTCCTGGTGATTTAAATGACTGCCTGCCGGTCTACACACGATGTAATGGAATATATGACTGCACAGATCGGATGGACGAACATGAATGTGAGGACATGATGTGTTCAGGATTCTTCAAGTGCAGAGTCTCCACAACCTGTCTACACACTGACCATTTGTGTGATGGCTGGCCTCATTGTCCAATGCATGACGATGAACTAATGTGTGACACAAGTTGCCCCGTGGGCTGTTTGTGTCAAGGTCACACGTTCCTTTGTCTCCAGCCTTTCTCAACGACACGATTCCCATGTATTCGCTTTCTGGATGGAACCAGTTCTGAAATAACATTGTCTGATGTCAGCCAGCTCACCAGTCTAGTTCATGTGGTTCTTGCTCAGTGTTCCCTGACTATCGTCCCTGCAGTTCAGTTGTTAACCTGAGATTTCTTGACCTTAGTGAAAACAAGTTGAAGGAAGTGAACTTGACTGCTTTTCTCGCGTTGCACAATTTGCGAGCATTGTCACTTTCCCATAACCCCATCACCTCCCTCTATACTGACTTGCCATCTGTTGGTCAGCACAGTAACCTGCTCCTGGTAGATCTGTCATTCACTGCTCTGACAGTCTTTGATTCTCATGTCTTTTCGCCATTCGTCCACACAAACAAACTCAACTTAACGTTTACCGCCATTCATACGATCAGTTCAAGTGGATTTCAATTTACACCACAATTAGCTGAACTCTATTTGGATGGCAGTCCAGTGGAGGTTTTTCCACTCAACTTGTTTAAGGATCTTTCCCTCTTGCGTTTTGTTTCAACAGAAAATTATAAAATGTGCTGTAAGCAAATATTTCTAAGTAAACGTGATGACGCTACTTGTCATAGCACCTCAAACGAACTTTCCTCATGTGAGGACTTATTACAGTCTTGGTTTTATCGGGGGTATCTTTGGCTAATTACTTGTCTATCAATAAGTGGTAATGTCTTTTGTTTCTGCGCTCGTTTAATAATGCGAAATAAGATTTCGTCAGTGGATTCAGTATCTTAGTTCTCAACCTCATGCTGGCAGACTTTTTTATGGGTGTCTACATTTTAATCATTGGTGTAGCTGATGAACAGTTTCGTGACAGATATCTCCAGGTTGATGATACATGGAAAGACAGTATAGCTTGTAAAATTGCTGGTTCTCTGTGTCTGTTGTCCTGTGAGGTGTCCGCTCTGATCATCTGGTTGATCACATTAGATCGTTTTCTTGTCCTTCATTTTCCATTCAGCACCTTGCGATTTGGGACAAAGTCATCAGCTGTGGCCTGTCTGTTTGACTTGGTCAGTCGGTTGTGCTCTGGCCATGCTGCCTTCACTTCCCATACTGTCCCATTGGGAGTTTTATGGTCAAACAGGCATCTGTATACCTCTGCCAGTAACGAAGCAAGGTTTTAAAGGAAAAGAATACTCGTTCAGTATATTTATTGTCCTTAATTTTGTTCTGTTTTTTTGTTCATCTCTACTGGCCAAGCGTTTATCTACTGGTCAATACAGAACAATGCTTTCAAGATCAACACAGCCAGAGTATCACAAGACACGACCATTGCCCGAAGACTGATCACCGTTGCAGTGACAGACTTCATGTGCTGGTTTTTCCATTGGACTGTGTGGGATGCTGGCACTGGCCGGTACTCCAATTCCTGGTAAGGTGAATGTGGCTCTGGCTATATTTGTATTGCCCTTCAACTCCACCATTAATCCCTTCATGTATACCTTCAACACACTGGCAGAAAAACGGAGGAGATTCAGTGAAGCCAAACTTCTCCAATGGCTAGAATCCCACTCTGACATAACTTACACTTAGTAGGCTGGTATGATAATGGTGTATGAGTAGATGTGATGTGATCAAACCATAAAGAATACGATATTTTTGTTTCAGACTGGAAGCAGACCCGCAATGCCAAAAGAGGCATTTGACTGTGTGGGGGAACACACATTCAAGAAGTCTAAGCTGGAATAAAATGTGGTATATGTCCCCTCTCAGGATTAGCTACATCTTCAGATCTACATATGACCTCCGTGCGTGCGTGAATGTGTGTGTGTGTGTGTGTGTGTGTGTGTGTGTGTGTGTGTGTGTGTGTGTGTGTGCATGTGTGTGTATGTGCGTGTAGTAGTAGTAGTAGTAGTAGTAGAAGTAATAGTAGTAGTAGCAGTACCAGTAGCAGTAGAAGTAATAGTAGCAGCAGTGTGTAGTAGTAGTGGTGTGTGCAGCAGCAGCAGCAGCAGCAACTGCAGCAGTAGTAGTAGTAGCAGTAGTAGTAGTAGTAGTAAGAGAAGCTGTAGTAGCAGCAACAGCAGCATCAGTAGCAGCAGTAGAAGTGGTGGTAGATGGTTGGATTTTTTTCATTTCATCATCATCATTGTTATTTCAAGCCGAATTGTCTTGCCTTCAGCTCGGTGTCATTCCATAGCCTTTTGGCACCCAGTTCCAAGAGATGAGTGACTCTCTGTTCGTCCTTCGCTTTCAATGTCTTTAATGTTCTCTGTCTTTCCCTGAAGAAGACCAAAAAGGTCGAAACGCTCTATTGTTTTTCCCCCTTTGGTGGAGCAGTAGTTCCGTCACTGGTCGTGTTTCAGTTTCCTCCTGCGGTCAGCCCGCTTTAAAAACAAAGAGAGAAAGAGGACTTCAGAATCTCCTGTTGTGTTCAATACAAGACTTTTCCTCAAGACAATCATTCAGTCAGTGATTGGAAGGGATGCTATTCTTTACTTGAAGAAGTCTTTTTGTCTTTCCCTTAAATTTCAATGTCACGTTCCTCGGTATCTGAGTTTGGGCAGACAAATGAAAGCTGTAATCAAAGGTTTATTATCAGTCTATTCATAGTCACAGTAAATGATTTTACAAATTCCTTTCAACTTTTGCTTAACAGTGACGGTCATTGCGGGGTGAGCGCTGGTCACGTCGCAAGTAACACGTCAGTGTTAGGAGCTGCGTAGAAAAGTAGTAGCAATTTTGCTGTTTTTAGGGTCACTAAGATGTCACAATGCGCGTCGATTAGCAGTGCAATCAACAGCTGACCGCCCGCACGAAGCAGTTATACAGTTTTGATGTATATGGGCACTTTTACCCGTATTTTTCACTGTAATTTGGGCGGAAAGTGAACCGGAAGTCGCCAGTGAACCGGAATTGGCTATTGTTTACTACATGACTACATCGTACATGCATGGCGAGGAAGAGAAAGCAGTGTGCTAAGTCAGCTTCTAGTGGTTCGGACACCTCCTTCAATACACCTCCTCCTAGTTCCAGCAGCAAGAAGAGTAAGGCTTCAGGAGATACTCGGCAGACGGAAGATGAAGTTTCTGCGAATTTTTTTCTTAAGCCAGAAAAGTACCAGTTGGACAGCAAGGAAGGTGGGAACGTAAATTCAGTCAGTCACAGTGTGGGTGATAAAGACGAGTCCTTCTCACTCAGAGTTGAACATGGTGCAACTAATGACGTTATTATGTTGAAAGTGTGTGGGGTCAGCAAGACTTGGGAGAAAGTAATGGAGACGGTGAAAGAGCTGAAATCAGTAATTTTCACTCTACAAACTGAAAATGACAAATTGAAAACGGAGGTGAAAAGTCTGAGGGATAGGGAAGATCAGCTTGAGGATAAGATCAGTGAAGTGAAATGCACAGCAGAGCTAGCTGATCGCAGAAGTGAAGAGTTGTCTGCGTATATCAGACGCAACAACCTCTGAATTTTTGGTGTCAGTGAAGATAGTCAGGGCAGATAGGGGACAGCAGCAGATGGTAAAACAAAGTGCTATCTTCAAGAGAAGCTGAAGATCAAGGTGGACCCCCAGGGATATTGAGGCAGTAGTACACCGGGTAGGTGGTCCCACGAAGGGGGCCTCAGACGCTGCAAAACGGCCACGGGGGATCATTGTACGGTTCGGAAAGGAGTCTGTGACAGAGTCTGGACTAAAAATGAGAGAGTGATCATGAAGACATTGACTGGGAAGATAGCCCAAATGGATTCGACTGCAGATCTCTCTAAGTATGTAATAGAGTGCGAAGAGATTATGGCCTCGCCAAAACCATCTACCAGTGGGAAGGGATAGGACTGTCTGAGCAGCAATCATTTTCATAGAGGGACAGAAAAAGGTAGGCCGATCATGTCCATGTGTCTGAACTGTAAAGTGCAAGATTGTGTGAAAACAGTAAACCTATGACACTTTAGCAGTTTAACAGTGTTACCTAACACCAACATCACATTGTCAGTGACATTTTCACTAATTCTAGGGTATGGCTGTCAGTATTTAACTAAGTACTGAAAACACAACTCAACTTAGTTCATTCTTAGTTTTGGATTTCAGCATTAAAAACTATATTTTTATACAAATGGAATGGTTCTTCTGTGTCTATTTCAGTGGATACCCTGTGTGGTTCTCTTGAATGGTTAATATTGTTCATCTATTGTTACGTTGCATTTAGTTTAAGACACTGAGGCAGTGCAGTGATTATTGGTTGTTTAACGTGTTTTACTTAATGGTTACGAGATAGCCGGGGTTAGCATATCAAATGATGAGAAGGATTCGTCATGTTTGCTTATAATTTGTTTGGAAGCTTGATTACAAACGTGTGAAACTGAAGCTGAAAACCCTATGTATAATATTAATCAGGGTACCTTTTGGTAGTTTGTACGTGCGTGTGTGTGTGTGTGTGTGTGTGTGTGTGTGTGTGTGTGTGTGTGTGTGTGTGTGTGTGTGTGTGTGTGTGTGTGTGTGTGTGTGTGTGATTACAGGTGTAGGAGTTTTGATTTTCCTTTGTAATTAGGATAAGGAACACCAACTAGGGAGGATGGTTCTTTCAATTGTTTTCATTAAGCAAACATACAAGGAGGGATAGCTGACCCCATTCCGACTGGGAACTTGTTAAGTACTATGATATTAGTAACCATAAGTTCTGAATGAGATCATGAGAATGAGCGCTGTGATAGTGTGCGGTTTGCACCTTTTGTTCATTTTTGTTATTTTGTATAGTTCTTCAGTGCCTAAATGTAGTCTGCTTTCAGTTCGTATACGGGAGGTTGTCAGCAAAGTTGCCCCAATATGAATGAACATTTATATATACATGTTTCTGCTTGTGTGTTATCTCTTTGTCGTGTACCGTGTTATTGTGTGATTTGTGTATCTTACAATGTGTTTGTCATGGGCTGCGGAGTGAGTGAGAGAAAATACTCGAGGAATACATTGTTTTTCATGCTTTGTTGAATATCAAGGTGTTTTGTTACAAGATAAGTATACTCTTTTCAGTGAGTCTTGTCATACATCCTCGAGTATAAAGAGTCGCTTCCTACTGGTGAGTACGAGTGGAGCATATTCGAAAGGTACATTGCACAATTACAAAGGGTGTTGGATATAACTGTGGGAGTTTTTTTTTCTAGAAGAAAAAAAATGGATAGCAAGATAAACAAGTCAAAGGGATTCAAAATATGTTCCTGTAATTGCAATGGGATAAATGACTTCAAGAAAAAGAAAGATGTCTTTGAATTCTTGAGGAATCAGAATAGTAATATATATATATATATATATATATATTTTTTTTTTTTTACCAGAAATTCTCTACCCCATAAACAAGAAAATTTTATTAAGTTAGACTGGGGATATTCAGTATGGCTGGCAGGATCAGATACAAACCAAAATGGGGTTTCAATTCTATTTAATAATAATTTTGAGTACAAAGTACTTAATGTTTTAAGGGACCCCAATGGTCAGAATCTTTTCATAGACGTTGAGCTTCTCAAGAAACTTAGGTCAATGTATATGGGCCTAGTGCAGGATAACCCCAGACTTTTTTTTTTAATGCGTTAAGTGCTAAACGTGAACCGTCTGGTAATAAGAACTTGATCTTGGGAAGAGACTGGAATGTTGTTCTAGATGGGAAGCTTGATTCAAGAAACTATTCCAGTACTCCAGATAGACCTAGATCGCGTAAAGCAATACTGGAGTGAACTGCTCAGCATCAGTTTGATTGACGTGTTCAGAACATTACACCCATATTTAAGAAAATATTCATGGCGCAAATTTAGTACTGTAAAACAAGGCAGGTTAGATTA
>JADBJO010001904.1:320000-325000 GCA_016801955.1 Conus betulinus | reverse complement strand
AACGTACCCTTCTTCAAAAACAGTTTTAAATGCTCTGTAAGTGCTGTATCTGTCCCGATCTCTGATAGTTGCGTTCCGTTCTGAATAAAGAGATCGACAATTCTTTGCTTAAACAAATTCAAAAACAGTTTTAACATCACCAACTCCTTGTTGCAACCAAACAATACTGAACCCCGTTTCACACAAAATTTCTCTACCTTTGAAACCCAAGAGTTTTTGCCAGCTCTGTCTAAATCAAGCAACATCATGTAAGCTTTATGTGGCAGTCTTTCAGCATCCATATGCAACAATTTAAACCAAAATCTTAAACATGCAACGTAAGAAACAATTAACATACAGAGGGTATCTTCCCAGATCTCCATATACCATCTTATTTGGAGTTCTACTTGGAACACCCATAAACCTCTTACATGCCATTAGATGTGCTTTTTCTATATGATCCAATCTATTTAACCCCCACACTTCTTATGAGTATAATAGTATTTGCTGAATCTTTACATCAAATTTAAAAAAAAAAGGTAATTGAACTCATTTCCTTATACTTTTGGAAAAACCCTACACAGCTGTAAAATGGCTTTCTTTCCTTTTGTTGCCAAATGCATTGTGCCTTTTCTAGCACTATTCATAGTTGTGAAATTAAACCCTAAATAACAATAACTATTTACCACCTCTAGTCTTAGTCCATTTTTCTTCACCTCTAGTCTTAGAACCATTTTTCATGCCTTCCCAGGAATCCCCCCTTTTCTGAATACCATAACTTTTGTTTTTTTTTCGATGTTTACATATAACTTCATATTGTTGCAACATGTGTGTAAAATATTCAGTTGATTCTGTAGGCCAAGTTGGGGAAGTTGACAACAGTACAACATCATCTGCGAACAATAATATAAATAACTCCATGATACCAGGTAACAGCTGCACACCATGTTTACCCTTTTCTTCTATGTGAGTTGCCAACTGGTTTATAAAAACATTGAAAATAATGTGGGGGGACTCAAAACACATCCTTGTCTTACTCCTATTGGGCAATCAAACATTTCAGAAAATTCATGATTTGATCGAACACACGACAATAATGAATTGTACATTGCTTTGAGAGACGCCCAAAATTTCCCTTTCACATTTTGGTTTTTTATGCATTCCAAAAGTTTGTGATGACGCACAGAGTCGAAAAGCCTTTCTAAAATCAACGGAAGCAACATATAGTTTTGTACCTTTCTTATTCATACATATCTGGATAGCAGCATACACTGTAAAAATATGATCAACAGTAGAGTGGTTTCTTCGAAACCCTGCCTGATAATCTGAAATAAAGTTATTGTTTTCTAACCAGGTGTACAGTCTTGTGTTTAATATTGATGTATAACACTTAGATATGATGCTCAGCAAAGAAACTCCTCTATAATTATCAGTATTATCGGGGTTGCCTTCTTAAATACTGGTATGATAATAGATTTCGTCCACTCACGAGGATAAACTCCTTTATTAAGAAAACGGTATTAAACAGTTTTGTCAAAAATTTATTTACAGCTGAACCTCCAGATTTTTGACAATTCTGCGGAAACATCGTCTATTCCGCTAGCTTTATTTTTCTTAAGTTTTAGAAATAGCTTGAATGACTTCATCCTCTGAAATAAACTGATTCAAATCATAGTCCGATTCTTTGGACAGATCGATTTCAATATCAAACTGCTCATCTGTATTCTTCGCCGCTGTTTTGAAAAAACACTCTTGAAATGCTTGAACCAGTCATCTATGGTGATATTGCTATCATTTTTATCATTCTGCCAGCATCCCATTTTCCTTAAATTTCTCCCAAAATGCGACGAGTTGCCAGTTTCATTCGCTAACATATCTGCTTGCTGTTTTCTAAACGCTTGTCTTTTCACTTTTAGTAAGTATTTGTAGCTCTTTCCTTGCTTTTACGTACTGTATTCTGTCTTTTTCCTTTCGAGTTCTTCTGAAATAGTTTAATTTACTCCTACTTTCCTTTTTTGCTGCCTTACACTTCATCAAACCATTCTGACCTTTTATTTCCATTGACCGTGAACGATTTTAACATGCATTGACTGGCATCTTTTAAACACTTCACAAAGATATCAAGAGCGCTGTCTATGTCTATATCCAAGGTTTGCAATAGCCAGCATTAGTCGGCTTGAATATCATAAGTTTCCAACAGTTTTATAAAATCACCCTCGCATTTTTCATTCCAAATGATTTTTTTTTCTTCTGAAATTATACAGCGATTTGGTATGATTTTTCGGTATTCTCGTGAATGTTATTATCCCTCTTCATCTCTTCACAACCACTGGGAGATGGTCAGATTCAGTTAAGCTTTGAACATCTAGAGATACAATATTGACGGACGAAAATAAGTCTTAGGATACAATAAAATAATCGACCGTACTTACTCCAGAAGATCCAGTGTACGTGCAGCTATCGTCAAAGTCTTTCTGGTCGAGTCCATTTAAAATGATACATTCAAACATGTTACATAACTCAATTAATTGCTCTCCAAAAGAATTCTTTTGTTTATCTTGAGACCGCCTTGGGAAACTGTTATTATCTGGAGATTCTGTCTCATCAAAGTCTTTGTCATCTCCATGAAAATTGTAATTTTGGGATGAAGTTCTTGCATTCAAATCTCCAGTTACAAACATAGAAAAGTCACCACATGAGTCATGTAAATCAATTATACATTCCTCTAACAATTCCATGTCATATCCGTCCTGTTGAAATTTCCAGTATGGTGAATCATTCGGGGGTATACAAGAAACATTTAACATGATATCTTTTTCTGTAGAAATCAAGTCCTTCTTTGGCTTCACATCAACAGTGTTTTTGACTTTCACTACAATCCGTTCAACATAATCAGCAAAACATTTCTTGATCTACCAATAAACACCCTCCGAGTATCTCCCTTGGTGAGACATTTTTTTAGCTTTGGTTGCGAATATGATAAAGTCCTTGAAAAGAGATGATCAAATCAAAATCAAAAACTATAAAAGCCTCAGTTAGGCAGACGAAATCATGGGAAATGATGAAAATTAATTAAACTGGAGTTGTCCAATTTTTTTAAAAGCTAAAGCCCATTAACATTGTAATATTTAGGAAAATCTAACTTCTGTGTTATATACACTATTTAAAAAAGACTAATAGATCTAGCTTGTGTGTGGGAGTCGATTGTGCAGCACCTGTGACACTATGTCCCTGAGTTTTTTGATGATTGGTTAATTGGTATTGTGGCCTGGCCGTGAGAGAGAGAGAGAGAGAGAGAGAGAGAGAGAGAGAGAGAGGGGGGGGGGGGGGGCGTTCGTGTGTGTGTGCAAGCGTGCGTGTATGTGTATCTTAAGCAAGTGTTAGCGAACCGCAGAGAGAAACGTGGACTAACGAGTCACAAGACAAAACACGACGCGTTTTCGACCTCTTAAGTCTTCTTCAGGCAGGACACAGACAAATAGGACAACAAAAATGAACGAATTTGTCACTTAGCTTAGATCTCTTCGGCGCAATGTAGGCGTTGAATATACGCTGAAGAGATCTAAGCTAAGTGACAAACTCGTTCATTTTGTTGTCCTATTTGTCTTGCCTGAAGAAAACCTACGAGATCGAAACGCGTCGTGTTTTGTCCTTTGACTCGTTTGTCCCACGTTTCCACGTTGTCCACGTTGGCGGTTCGCTAACATTCATTTAAGATTTGTTTTAGTGGGGTTCCGGGTTTAAAAGATGTAATACCTTTATTCGCTGATGTCATGTAATTGTATCACTCGAAAATGGTAAGTCCCACTATTTATTTAGCTGTTGTGGTCCAATGTAAACTGTATATCGCCTATTTTGGTACTATGATTAATGATATATTCATCTGTATCTCTACCTCTACCTGTTGAATCGTGTTTAAAAATGGCCTGGAATTGGTTGGGTGTAATTTAACATTCGTTATCCACTTTCTAAACAAAATATCACATAACGTTTCTTTTCATTAGAAAGAAACTATTAGTTGTAACTGTCAGTATTGTAAGGTTACAATATGTTTGCTGAATAACTTAGGCCTAAGGCTAGGTTGCTGCCTTCACTCCACCGCTCGGTGACATTTTAATTGCAGCGGACAGCTGGGAGAGGTTTTCTTTATATTCATCATTTGGCTAACTTTGGTTGTGATAGCTCTTATAATGGCCACAGAACATAAGATATAAGATATATCAGAATTAGCACACACACACACACACACACACACACACACACACACACACACACACACACACCACGCACACACACATGCATGATGCACGCACGCTCACACACACACACACACACACACACACAGCGCGCGCGCGCACGCACGCACGCACACGCACGCACACACACACACACAACGCACGCACACACACACACACACACACACACACACACACACACACACACACACACACACACACACACACACAGCGAGCGTAAACCGAAACAGAAATATTGATTCTCATTTTGTACAACTATCCTGGGCCAGAAACCAAATGTGGAAGCTCTCCCACAAGTTCGAAACAGCGCAGCGACGATCCACAATATCAAGCGAACAACCACCAAAAAAACAGGCGGTGGAAGGTGGTAGGGAGGCGGGGAGGGCAATAGGATAGAAATATTCTCCGCCTTCTCTTTCGGTCAAAGTCGTCAGTAGGTCACATCGGTGATAGGAGATGCTAAGCCCAGTAAAATCACTGGAGATATCAGTCACCAGTTTCCATCTTGAGGAGAGGGTGACGGGAGGGAGAACGAGCGAGAAGGTTTGGAGGAGGGGAGAGCACACGCTTATCGCCAACTACCAAACAGGGAAGGACAGACAGAAAGAGAGCGAGAGAGAGTGGAAGAGATGAGAGAGAGGGGAAGAAATAGACGAGAGGAGAGGAGGGAGGAGACGAGAGAGAGACAAGACCCAGAAAGGGACAGAGGAGACAGGAGAGAGAGGGAGAAAAGACAGCTAGTGCGAGTGAGCAGAGGGAGAGGCA
>JADBJO010001904.1:295000-305000 GCA_016801955.1 Conus betulinus | reverse complement strand
ACCGATTGTCTACTACTGCTATTAATCTGGTCTTGGCGTACAACTTTTTGTCATCACTTGATGCAAGGTGAACCACGCAGCTTAAATTCAGATTTGACATAAATCTTAAAAAAAGAACTAAATTGGTGTTAAAAAAAAAGCCCAAACAGCTTATCTAGCAATGATTTTGAACCCTAAACACACACTCGCCGTTTTCACTGTCCATCTTTACGTTTTGTCGTTCTGGTTGTTTCAGTGTTGTGTGAGAGTAGGTAATAAACCCCGTCTGCCACGTTACATGAAGAAGGTATGGCCGTTAATCCGGAATCTAAATTACAAATTAAAGCTAAAAATAACAATAATGATATATACTAAGTTAGTAGAAAGAAACTCCAGGGAGAGGTTGGCAGCAGTAGGTCTTCAGAGAAGAACCCCCTCCCCCCACCCCTCAGACAAGTGTTTCAGCCCAGAACTCCTCACACTCTGAGGGGGCCGGGCCGCATCCACGTCATGGCTCCCAGACGCCCTTCTACTGCCAAAGTAAAAAAAAAAATCAGTTAACGGGCCGAGAGACTGTCGGTTCGAGTCCATCAGAAGCATTTGTTTGAGGGATATATGTCAGCACCGGCTGGCCGCTAGCTAGAGTGGCGTGTACTGCAGCTTCAAGCGTGGAGGATGGAACCACACGGCGGAGATTCATCCACTTCATGGATGTCGCTCTATGAGCATCTCTCAAATTTCCTAATCAATGCTGTAGATGTTGACGCCGCCGGGACATTGAAAAAAAACTGTCTAGAGCACAGCCCTGTAACGAAACCCTTGACCATAATGAAATCCGTACCATTATGTACATCCTCATTGATCTCCACACAAAGAAATGGAACATCGTGCCATCATCTACATCTTCATTCATGAACAAGAAGAAAATCTCATATTCTGTGACCCTTCAGTCCCTACTCTCGCGGTGACCTATTTCTAAGTTCATCTCCAAGTCCATGCTCATGCTGAGCTCGCCATGAAGACGTCGGAACTGGTCAGTGCATGAGGACTGTCATTGGATGGACGTGGCAACGCCCTCCAGGGGGAGGAGGGGGGGGGGGGGGGGCGCTCATGCTGGCTCAACGACTCCAACACAGGTATTGTTGTCAGTATGAGGCCTTCTGCGTGGCGCCCTGCCAATGTTAGATCACAACACACCACTGAACACCGTGCTACTCAGGCATCAATGCAGCGTCTCCTCCGGCGGTGACCTACCTCACGGCGCCCGGACTGCCTTGCTTGGTGAACAAAAGGACACAGCTGGATGGGGCTGTGGATGAGAAAGCCGGAATGAGCGGTGCGGGAATAAGACTTAAACCACTACGGGGAACGGAAAATGACACAAGAGGCAGGAGTGGACTGGGAGGACAGGGTGTATGTGTGTGTGTGTGTGCGTGTGTGTGTGTGTGTGTGTGTGTGTGTGTGTGTGTGTGTGTGTGTGTGTGTGGTGTGTGTGTGTGTGTGTTCGGGGGGAGGGGGAGGGGGGAGTTTTTCAGAAGGTCAACAACCTCAGCCTCTGATCCTCCCTTACCTGAGGCGCCCGTCCCTGTGGGCCAGGGATCCGGGAGCGATGTCTTGGACGTGGATGGTAGTCACCCCGCCCACCGTCTTCCTCACCACGTTGATGCCCACAGCGTCCTCACCCACTGTACAACAGAGCGATGAGCATGACGACGAGAGAACGACGAGAAGGACGAGAGAGGGTCGGGAAGGAGTAAAGCAACGAACATCCTCAAATCCTCAGTCCCACACACCTCTGCATTCCCATTGGGTTTCTCACCACGATGATCCCAGTAACTTCCGTTGCACACAGCAGACAGAGAATGAAGACGAAGGAAACATACAGAAGAAGATGGACGAAAACACAATGAAGATGAGATGACGATGACGATGAAGAGAAGACACAGCAGAGAGGGGTTAAAAAGTAACAGGGTGAAGATCAAGATGAAGAGTAGATAAAGAACAGAGGGAAGACGAAAAGGGAAGAACATGAGCATAGGGAAGAGAACATTATACAATGGGAAGGTCGTGGTGAGAGGAGAGAAGAGAAGGGAGGTGAGACGAAAAGGAAAACATAGAAGAAAAGACAAAGAAAATAAAGATGTGTGAGAAAGAAAAGAAAAGGAACTAAAGGTGGAAGAGAGAAGATGAACACAAAAGAAGAGACATGGAACAGACGAGGATGAGAAGATACAGAAGAAAGGAGGAACAAGAGAAATGAGATCAGAGAAGAAGGAGGAGGAAGGACGTGATAAGAAGGAAAAACAAGATGAGAAAAAAGAAAACAAAGGAAGAAGATAAGGATGAACAGAAAGAGATGATAACCAACAGAAGGACGATTATGAAAGATGACGATAAGAAGACGATGCGGAAAAAAACATGTAGAAGAGAAGAAAGATGCAAGAAAAAAGAAGATGAAGATAAAAAAGAAGAGTGATACGGGACGAAACATAATTATGGGAAAAAAAGATGAAAATACGTAAGACAGAGAGGAAAAAATTAATAGGAATGAAGATGTGAAACGATGTGATTTAGAATGGGTGGAGCGGACGAAGCGTGGGGTGGAAGTAAAAATACCAATGGCTTAACCATGGGGGGGAATGGGGGGGATGGATCAGCTGACAGATGAAAGTCTATATACAAAAAAACAGCAGCAGGAGAGAAGATAATGAAGAAGTGATCTCCTGGGCCTGAATGATGGTTCACTGGGCCTGAACAAAGAGGACGTCACTGACGGCTGAACAGGAAGAGGAGGCGACAAAGAATGAGACGATGTGGAAGGGGAGGAGGTGAAGAAGGAGATAACGATGAGGAGATGAGAAAGATTGTAATGTTTAGATCGGGAAGGGAGAGAGAGAGAGACAGAGAGAGAGAGAGAGAGAGTGGGAGGGCTGGAGGAAGGGAGGGGAACAAAGACACAAGAGATAGAAAGAAGCAGGAAGAGAGAGAGAGAGAGAGAGAGAGAGAGAGAGAGAGAGAGAGAGAGAGAGAGAGAGAGAGAGAGACACAGACAGACAGACAGACAGACAGAGACAGAGAGACAGACAGACCGACACAGAGAATGACAGAGGGAGACAGAGACAAATCACACAGACACAGACAGAGAAGTTGGTGTGGGGTTCCAAAATATGACCATGGCAATGCACCATAATCATCCGCATAGTTATTAAAGCTCTAACCTTTATGCAGCAGCACATCCAGATGTCGATCCAAAGCCCGCCCGTTGACCGCCACCGCCTCCCAGTCCATGTCATGCCGAGATCCCCGCACGCTCACCGACTCCACGTCACTCACCGACCCCCGCCTCTGGACCAGCGAGGCCGACCTCATCTGATGAGGCGTGGATGAGGACGAGGAGGAGCAGGAAGAGGAGGACGCCCCGAGGGTGGTCCCGCCGCACGTCCTCATCTCACTGCTCTGGTAGCGGAAGAACGAGGAGGAAGAGGAGGAGGAGGCGGAGGACGAGGAGGAGACACAGGAGGACGCCTCGGTGAAGAACTCCTGAGGCGGCAGAGGGGCGAGGGGCTGGAAGTGGAGGGTGGGGAGCAGGACTTCTGTGGGTGGTTGGAGCTCAGCAGAGGATTGGGCTGCAGAGCCAGCGAGGCGAAAGTCTGGTTGTGGAACAGCCTCACTGCCGAGTCGTCTAGAGGCCTCAGCGGTAGGCCCTGGTTCATCTGAGCCAGAGAGAACGGACCGTGAGGCAACGGAGAGCGAAAGGCGGTTCCGGACAGGGTTTCCCATGCGGTAGTGATGGCCGGGCCCAATACCTCCAGGCTGGATTTTTCGATTCCGCGCCGGGTCCTACCATGTACGGTGACGTCTGAGAGTGTTTCGGTGACGCGGGTCCGGTGCGATTTGTGACGCAGGTCTGACGTCATGCGTCTTAGATGACGACAATCTGGGCAACGTGGAGAAATTGCACGGGGTGGATCCCTCGGAAAGTTTGCGGGGATAAAAGCACCTGGGTGAAATGGAGTTCATCGGAGGAGGAATCCCACTCCGGTCGTCCACGTGACTTCCGTTCTGTCCTTTCCAGCGAGCATTGTTGACGTTGTCCGCCATGCTTCCGGTATCGTTGGGATTTGTCTTCTGCGCTGGTGCAGAAGGTTTGGGCAATTGCCTTCTCACTCCAGGAGATTTCACGTCGATCTGCTGTCTACGTTCATGGACCTGGATCCCAGTCCTGTCCACAGAACTCATGTTCCTGTCATATTGGCGTTCTCCGGAACACGCTGAAGATGAAGGCGCTGAAGATGTTTTGCTGATCTCAGCCTGCTCAAGAGGCGGAGGAGGAGACTTAGCGGCAGCGAACTGTATGACACTTCCGTTCTCTTTCCTGGAATCAGTTTGGGATTTTGCTGATGCCTGGTTTTCTGGTTTGGATCGCTGAGGTTTGTCCATTAACCTAGGAATAGCCCCGCTGCCCTCTTTCTTTGTGGAATGAGCTATCTTTGCTGTGGACTGTCCACTTGGTCGTTCAGCCCGAGTTCCTTCCACAGACTCGAAAACGTCCCCCGATTTCTGTATTCCCGTTATGATCTTTTGTGGAAACACTTGCTGAGTTTGACGCACTCTGTGTCGATTTGGCTGTTCCGTTTGAATACTGCTCACAAACTTAGAACCACCCTGGTCAGAGTTTGCACCAGCATTTTGCTCTTGGGGAACGTTTCTCGATTTTTCTTTCGGCTGTTGACCTACTTCATTTGGCTGATCTTTGACCGCAAGACCCGAAACCCCTTCCAGGATTACAGCACTCTCGTTCTTCATCTTCTGGTCGTCCCCCATCAGGGGGAAAGGTTTAGGAACGAGTCTAGGCTACCACTCCCTACGCCTGCCGGGGAAGTGGGTTCAGAATACCCGGACGAAGAACTCTCCCCCCGTCCTTCTTCTGCGGATTACGGAAGGCACTCCTGGCACCGCTGTGGGGCGGCATTCTCTGGATGGGGAGGGGGGGGAGGGGAGCTCACACTGTACTGACCCGAGGTGGTGGTGGTCTCGGAGGCAGAGCACGATTCCAGCGAGATGGGCGATTCGGAGATGCTGTTCTGGGGAGTGTGTTTAGGCGAGTGGCTGGGAGTCGACACTGGACTCCCGTCTGGAGAAGGGCTCGGGGAATGGCGAGGGCTGGAACAAAACATGAAACGAACTCTTTAGAAGAATTTTAAAGTTGGTGGCGTTGTCGTCAACTGTGTGGGGGAAAAAACATTTAGTTTTGACATACAAAAAAACCATGTCACTGAATTGTGAATATACAAAGCAGACAGAGTACATAGTGATTTCAAACAAACATGAACGAAACCAATACAGACGATAACGGTGACAGTGGTGTGGATAATACGAACGTGTCCATGTGTATCAAAACAAAACCAGCTTCCTCCAATCGAACGGAACGAAGACAATGTGAAGATAATGATGGCAACCACACTGACTGATGGAACAAAGAGAACGAAGGCAGTATGAAGATAACGACGTCACCATACTGACTGAATGGAACAAACAGAAGGAAGGCAGTATGAAGATAATGACGTCAAACACACTGTCTGAGGGAAGAAACAGAACGAACGACACAGAAAGATAATGATGTCACCACACTGACTAATGTTACAAACAGAACGAAGGCAGTATGAAGATAATGATGTCACCACACTGACTAATAGTACAAACAGAACGAAGGAAGGCCAGTATGAAGATAATGATGTGTCACACACTGACTAATAGTGCAAACAGAACTAAGGCAGTATGAAGATAATGATGTCACCACACTGTGTGTGTGTGTGTGTGTGTGTGGGTGTGTGTGTGTGTGTGTGTGTGGGTGTGTGTGTGTGTGTGTGTGTGTGTGTGTCCCCTACCTGGGGGTGTGTTTCCCTACCTGCAGGAGGATCGTCGTGGGCGGAAGGTGAAGGTGACAGGACCCCGGGGCAAGCTGCGGAACATGGAGATCACCTGTTTGTGGGTCAGTCCCTCCAAACGGCTGGTCGTTCAGCTCCGTGATCTCGTCTCCTGTGAAAAGCGTCATGGTGTTGGGTTCCACGTGTTGAAGACTGTCTGTTGTTTGCTTTAGTAATCTATTATTTCCCTGTTCTGTTCATTGGTTTTCCCTCTACCACCCATTCCACTACCCATCCCCCCCCCCCCCCACACACACACACACGCGCACGCACGCACGCACGCACACACACACACACACAACACACACACACACACACACACACACACACACAACACACAAAACACAGAGAGAGAGAGAGAGAGAGAGAGAGGGAGAGTGAGAGGAGAGAGAGAGAGAGAGAGAGAGAGAGAGAGAGGAGAGAGAGGAGAAGAGAGAGAGATGCGTTTCGAGAGAGAGTTTTGACTGTCTAAAATTCCCATGTTCGTTCGCTCTTTTTGACTCTGCCTTTCCTTTTTTTTTTTTTTGTCATTTCTATCGTCCGTCTGTGTTTCTTCCTCTCTTGCCTGTTCGCCTGTCTTTGATTCTGGAATTGTATGTTCACACATGTCTGTTTCTCTTGGAACGATCTGTAAGCGAGAATTTTCCTTTTTAATCTGGACATAAAAGTAGTGAGAGGTGTGAACACTGCATTCTGGCCGTCCATTCAGCAGTTTATTTCCCTGTAAGTTTTGATATGTATTTTTGTGACACCACACACACACCACACACACACACACACACACACACACACACGCCGCACGCACGCACGCACGCACGCCGACCACACACAACCACACACACACACACACACACCACACACACACACCACAATCACGCACGCACACACACACACACACACACACCACACACACACACACACACACACACACACACACTACACATACTCCACAGATACACAGACAGGCAGAAATGCAGACAGACAAACGCACGCGCGCGCGCGCACACACACACACACACACACCACACACACACCACACAACACACACACACCACACACACACACACAGAGTTTCCTGTGGTATGGATTTTGGACAGGGAATCTTGGTGAGATCCATATTCGAACATGTTTCCATTAACTGTGAGGAAATGTTTTTCGTTCTGTCCGAAATTTTTATCTGTTTGCATGTCCGCAAAAAAAGGTTCTGGATTGGTTTAATCAGAAAAAAAAAACTTTTTCGCTTTTCTTACATTCATTACTCAACTGATAATCAGAGGATGGAAATACTTTACCACCTCAAAAACTTACCATTGGCAGTTTACCAAAACACTACGTTCAATACAAACTACCTTGTCAGAAAAAATTTCGGTAGGGGGTACAGTGTGGTTTTATTTACAAATTTGAACCAAAAAAAAAAATCAGTTTATCAAAAAGAGGGAGATAATTAGACGTGTCTTCTTCTCGACAAACGACTGAATGCGTGAGAAATAAGTTCGTGCAGAGTTGGTCCTCTGTATGGTGGATCGGAGCAGGCACCAGAGAACACCATCGACGACACGACTCATCAGCAGTCGAGAGCCTCTTGCAATAGGTTGCATCTAGACGACCTGACCTGTCCCTGATTTCTCATGTGGATGCTGGTACTAGAAACTAACGTAGGATGAGGCTTGGTGTAGCTAGGAACGAGTGTTTCCTTAAAATTTGTGTGGGAATTACGACACCTACCACGGAACAAGGAACACCCACTGTGAGAAAAACTTTTCGCCTGGCCACTAAATTTGTTCATGTACTGTTTGCAGAACAAGAAGGTGGACGACAAAAGGGCAAACAACATTCTTACATCAACTGATAAGAAGTGGAAGAAGGGAATTTTCCTAGACAAAAAAGTTGTTTAACTGTGAAGCAAGAAAACGAACTCACGAAACACAAACAACTTGTCCCAAAAAAAAGGTTCGTAATTGGGGGAAAAAAAAAGAAAATACATTCATTTTGAAGAAAAAAGATGAGAAATAAGAAGAAGTAGATTAGAAGAACGAAGACGAAGACAAGACCTGACGAAAGAAAGAAGACGAAGAATGTTAGAAAAAGGAATCAAGGCAAAGAGAAGACCACGACGAAGAAGACAAGAAGAGAAGCGTGAGAAAGAAGTGCAAAGGCTTGGTGTGCTCTAGAATCGGGAGACTGGAAAGGAAGAAGAAGAAGAGCAGACGAAAGCCTCTTAAGGACCTCTAGAAAGAGAAGACTGCCTAGAACGAAGAAGATGGAAGAGAAGAAGAAGAAGAAGAATTAGGCAACGAAGAACGAAAAAGAGAAAAGAGAAGAAGAAAAGAAGAAGAGAAGAAGATAGAAGAAGAAGAAGTAAATAAGTAAGAAGAAGACAGAAGAAAAGAAGAAGAAAGAAGAAGAAGAAGAAGAAGAGAAGAAGAAGAAGAAGACGAAAAGAAGAAGAAGAAGAACAACACAAAAGAACAACAACAACAACAACAACAAACAACAACAACACCAAAGGGCAATGGGGGGAGCGCAGACTTTCGCCAATGATGAGCGAATCCTGGATCTGCCCTTTAGTCAACTGGATCCGCACCAAAGTAGAACAGGTTCCTGCATGGGCCGCATTCTATCTCTCTCTCCAAATTTCGTTAAAACACTGGTTAACTGACTGGTTCCGCAGATGAGGACAACACTTCTCTGGACCACACTGGTACCTTGAGGAATATCTCTTTCATCCTGTTTTTGGCAGAATCTCGCTAACAAACAAACAAACCCACAAACCAACGATCGCGGACACTCACCTTCCTTTAACCTCCCATCTCGGCCACAGAGCCGTAGGCGAAGATCCTCCGGACGTAGATGCCCATGCTGCCCCCCGGTTGGAGTCCGTGCCGCCCACGATGGTGAAGCCCAGGCCCTTTCCCTTGGCGCCCTTGTTGACCGTCAGGGTCTGGGGTGGTCCGAATTTGGACCGGGCGATCCCCCCGTTGACGCTGGACCTATTGTCCTGCTGTTCCAGGTCCGCCTTGTGGAACTTCTGTGGAGAGAGAGGATGAGGATGAGGATGTGTCAGAGTCAAGTTGATTATAGCGCTACCGTCCACACATGGCCCTCATGAGGCCGCTGAAATATTGAAAAAAATTCCCTGCACCACCCTAATACAGTTCTGTTATGAATTCCCTGCCCCCCCCCCCCTCCACTCCTCTCTTTCTCTGACTCACTCACTTGACACACGTACTTTCTCTCTCTCTCGCTCTGTCTGTCTGTCTGTCCTGTCTGTCTGTCTGTCTGTCTGTCTGTCTGTCTGTCTGTCTCTCTCAAAATCTCCTCTCTCCTCTCTCTCTCTCTCTCTCAATCAAAATACAAGTTCTGTTATGAATCCCCTTTCCCTTCCTTCTTTGTCTCTGGCTCACTCACTTACAAACGTACTTTCTTTGCCCTCTCTCTCTGTCTGTCTGCCTTTACTCTGTCTGTCTGTCTGTCTGTCTCTCAAAATACAGTTCTGTTATGAACCCTCTTTCCCCTCCTCTCTTTCTCTGACTCACTCCCTCACCCAACACATTCTCTCTCTCTCTCTCTCTCTCTCTCTCGTGTCTGTCTGTCTGTCTGTCTGTCTGTCTGTCTGTCTGTCTGTCTGTCTGTCTCTCTCTCTCTCTCTCTCTCTTCTCTGTCCAGAACAGCCCAGTCAGACCGGAAAACTCAGTTGCTAGAATGCCGGACTCGTGATTCTGGCGATCGTGGGATTGCGGGTTCAAACATCCGCCCAGCCGTTTCGTCACAGGGACAGAGAAAGGGGGACTAAGGAAGGGGTGCTCGGAGTTCACATCGATGCGGACTCCATTTTTTTCGAAAAGCCATCAGAATAAGACAACAAGCTAAGTCTCTATGTGTGGACGCATGTGTCGCATCTTGTAAACATGGTAAATCCCATTACCAACTTTCCGAAGAGGCCATTGTGGGCCACTGGTATGGATTCAGTGATTTAGCAGGCAGTCACTGGTTTTCATGGCAGTGAGGAATAGGAGATAATGTAGTTGTTGAGGGTGCAGAGAGAGAGAGAGAGAGAGAGAGAGAGAGAGAGAGAGAGAGAGAGAGAGAGAGAT
>JADBJO010001904.1:277500-285000 GCA_016801955.1 Conus betulinus | reverse complement strand
AGTTCACCTACCTAGGCAGCACTCTGTCCAGAAACGTTGTCATCGACGATGAGGTGAATGCCCGGTTAGCCAAAGCCAGTGCCGCTTTTGGGCAGACTCCACAAAAACGTATGGAACAGGAGAGGCATCACCTCAGAGACCAAGATCAAAGTGTATCGAGCCATAGTTCTCACCACACTGCTCTATGGCTGAAATATGGACGTTTACCAGCGTCATGCCAGGAAACTGAACCATTTCCACACCACCTGCCTCAGAAGACTCACGGGCATTAAGTGGCAAGATAAAATTCCGGACGCTTAAGTCCTCACTTGTGCTGGCCTGCCTAGCATCTTCACCATCCTGATGCAGTCACAGCTTCGCTGGGCAGGTCATGTAGTTCGCATGCCAGACCATCGGCTGCCAAAGAACCTATTGTTTGGCGAACTACAACAAGGAAAACGCTCTCATGGAGGCCAGAAAGAAACGTTTCAAAGACAACCTCAAAATCTTCCCTGAAGGCCTCCAACTCAGCCACACAATATGGGAGCAGACTGCCCAGGACAGAGACGGGTGGCGATCAGTTGTCCGCAAAGGTGCAGAAACCTGTGAAAGTAACAGAATTGCTGCAGCTGAGCAGCGCAGGATGATCAGGAAGACCAGTGTCAACAGATCTCCAACTGCCGCCACCATCCCCTGTCCATACTGATAGGTCTTTCCGGGCGCAGCCATCTACGCACTCACCCCTGATCCCAGGATGACTAGATGGTCTTCCGTCTCGACGGACAACAACATATTTCTCAGTGTTAACAATTCCAGTACCCCTCGCATCAGCAGTCCCATGTCAGTAACACCTGACAAGTTTTACATACAATGGTGACAATCGACCTCATTCTAGATTTAAACAGACATTTTATTGGCTGTCCTACCGTGCCACCTCAGTGGCATTGAACTCACGCTGCTCATTCCTAGCCCACGTCCACAGCACCAGCCCGGCAATCCATAGGGAGCAGTCAATATCAAGTCGACAAGAGGCAACCCACCAGGAGATACTGCACTGCTGCCGAGTCGCTCTGGTGTACAGTGGAGCCTATTCTGATGCAACATACGCAGGACACCACCTACAAAGCCCCCTACTGACGACAATAATTGTTAAGTCGCGGAGCCAACGCGAATGAGCTCTCCCTCTGGAGGGCGCCACCACGTCCGTCCAACGACCCCAAGAATTTGCCGCGACCGGTGACCTCGCCATAACCTAATCAAGGTCAAAGATGTGGAGATGATATCGAAACTGAGGTCACCATGAGAGCAGGGCTTGAAGTGCCACAGAATATGAGACATTTTTGGAATGCTGACTGATGAAGATGAGGATAGTAAGGATGATGCTATGGATTTCCATGAAACAGACATTATGATGCCACACTTCTACATTCTTGCCCATGACAACTCTACGTTGTTCCACATGGCAACATTAACTTGTTACCCATGACATTTCTAAATTGTTGCACATGACAGCTCTACATTGTTGCCCACGACAACTCTACATTGTTGCCCATGACAACTCTACATCGTTGCAAATGGCAGCTCTACACTGTTGTTCACAATATCTCTATATTGTTGCCCATGGCAACAACATTGTTGCCCATGACAACTCTACATCGTTGCAAATGACAGCTCTACATTGTTGTCCACGATATCTCTACATTGTTGTCCACGATATCTCTACATGGTTGCTCATGACAACTCTACATTGTTGCCCATGACAACTCTACATTGTTGTCCACGATATCTCTACATTGTTGTCTACGATATCTCTACATTGTTGCCAATGACAAGTTTACATTGTTGCCCATGACAACTCTACATTGTTGTTCACGATATCTCTACATTGTTGCAAATGACAACTCTACATTGTTGCCCATGACACCGTTACATCGTTGCCCATGACAACTCGACATTGTTTTGAACGATATCTCTACATTGTTGTCCATGACCACTCTACATTGTTGCCCATGACAACTCTACATTGTTGCCCATGACAACTCTACATCGTTGCCCATGGCAACTGTATATTGTTCCCACATGACAGCGCTATATTGTTGCATATGACAGCTCTACATTGTTGCCCATGACAACTCTACATTGTTTCCCATGACAACTCTACATTGCTGCCCTTGACAACTCTACATTGTTGCATATGACACTGTTACATTGTTGCCTATGACAACAACGCTACATTGTTGCACATGACAACTGTACATTGTTGCCCATGACAACTTTACATTGTTGCACATGACAGCTCTACATTGTGTTGCCGATGACAACTTCTACACTGTTTCCCATGACAACTCTACATTGCTGCCCATGACAACTCTACATTGTTGCATATGACAGCGTTACATTGTTGCCTATGACAACTCTACATTGTTGCACATGACAACTCTACATTGTTGCCCATGACAACTCTACATTGCTGCACACAAGAACTCTACATTGTTGCCCATGACGGCTCTACATTGTTGCCCATGACAACTCTACATTGTTGCCTATGACAGCTCTGCATCGTTGCCCATGGCAACTCTACATTTTCCCACATGACAGCTCTACACTGTTGCCCATGACAACTCTACACTGTTGCCCATGACAACTCTACATTGTTGCACATGGCAACTCTACACTGTTGCCCATGACAGCTCTACACTGTTGCCCACGACAAGTCTACATTGTTGCCAATGACAACTCTAAATACACTGTTGCCCATTGACAACTCTGCATTCTGCATGGTTGCCCATGACCACTCTACATTGCCCATGATAAATGTGGGGCGAGTGAGTCGTGGGGATGAGAGTTCTGGCTTCCGTCAGCCCCTCCCCTGTTTGCCCGTGACCTATGGTCACGGAATGATGGTAACGAGGGCGATGATGATGACCACGAGAGCAGATTAACAGGGCGCGGTCATGATTGTGTTTAATAACAATGACACTAATGACGGTGATGCTGATACTTACGATGACAGTGATAATCATGCTGATGAGGGCGAAATACAATCATGCTGATTAAACAGGCTGAACACGATTAGGAATGAACATGGCGTTGGCCATAGAGGCGGTGACGACAATGGAACTAATGATGATGACTTACTGAAAAAAAAAAACAAAAAACCCAAACAATAGCGGGTGACGACGACTAAAATGATGATGATGATGATGATGATGATGATGATGATGAATGATGATGATGATGATGATGATGATGATGAAGATGATGATGATGATGATGATGATGATGATGGCGACACAGGAAAGTGTAGGGAGCACCCTCACCTAAACGCTGAGCCGCCCTCAGTGATGGCAGCCACGAAGATGCCGATGTCTCCTTTCTTGCTGCCCCGACCGCCCGCAATGTGGATGCCCAGCCCTCCCTCGTCCTTCAGCAGGTGCAGCTTGCTGATCAGCCGTCTCTGAAATACACACACACACACACACACACACACACACACACACACACACACACACACACACACACACACACACACACACACACACACACACACACACACACACACACACACACACACACACATTGAAAATTAAGCAAAAGGACACAAATCCGTGGAGATTAGAAAGGGGGAAGGTGTGTGTGTTTGTGTGTATGTGTGTGTGGGGGTGGGGGTGGGGGTGGGGTGAGGGTGGGGATGTGAGGGGATGGGTGGGTGGGTAAGCGAGCTCGGTAGTGAATGTGAACAAACATGCAAAACCCTTCCCTGAGCCCATAATTCTCTCTCTCTCTCTCTCTCTCTCTCTCTCTCTCTCTCTCTCTCTCTCTCTCGTGCGTTTCTTTTGTACCGAGCCGAGACGTGAACTCCTAGAAGACGCGCGCGGATAATAACAGCAATACATCACTCGGTCTATTCAGCGGAGTGTCACGCTTATCGATCGTGTCTCAAAGGAATCGCCCTGTGCTGATCAGCACTCTCTGCAACACAATTCCACACAGCCCTGGTCTACTGAGAAGACCAAAGAAAAGTGTCTGGCACTTGCGACGTGTCCACTACATACTTACATACTGTCTCTCTCTCTCTCTGTCTCTGTCTGTCTCTCTCTCTCTCTCTCTCTCTCTCTCTCTCTCTCTCTGTGTGCTTTTTTTGTCTGTTTGTCTGTCTGTCTGCCTGACTCTCTCTCTCTCTCTCTCTCCAGCCCTGAAAGCTTCTGTGTAGTCGGATGGGCTATACGAAAACAGAGTGGGTATTTCGGCTAATAATGTTCTCTCTCTCTCTCTCTCTCTCTGTCTCTCTCTCTGCAGACTCTCTGCAGACAGACAGACAGACAGAGACACACACACGCGCGCGCGCTTACACACACGTTCGCACGCACGCACGCACACACACACACACACACACACACACACACACACACACACACACACACACACACACACACACACACACACACACACACACACACACACACACTCACACACGCGCACGCACACGCGCACACACACACACCACACACACACACACCACACACACACACACACACACACACACACACACACACACACACACACGCACACAGGCGTTCTTCTTTGTTCCCCACTCTCTCTCTCTCTCCCTTCCCTTAAAGTCACTGTCATAATGGTGGCGAACAGATTCTTAATTCCATCTCCGTATCCTTGCCCACCATTCTGTGCTAGTAACGTCCCCTTTTCCTATCTCCCTCAGTAACTCTGTCTCCTCCTTTGCTGTACTGTCGTCTACTGTCCTTTCTGTCTACCATATATCTTTTACCTATCTTTTTTTCACAACCTCTTCCCACAAATTTCTGCACTCAACGAAGTCGGAGTGAACTGACTAGACTCTCGAGTATAGTGTGAGTGTCCCAACAGGGTAAAACGAGTTCACACGCTACCAGACACTGGAACGCTGAAGAAGAAGAAGAAGAAGAAGAAGAAAGAAGAAGAAGAAGAAGAAGAAGAATATTAGGCCGCAGTGCAGTGTCTTCTCTGGGAGGTGGCCTCGCGACGACTGGATGTTGATCGCTCCACTATGGACTGTGGTGGAGGAGCTGCGACAGGACAGGCATGGGTATGGCTACGTATGGGGAAACCGGCGGAGAGACCGATGGGGAAGCCGGGGGGACCGATGGGGAAGCCGGGGGGACCGATGAGGAAGCGGGGGGACCGATGGGTAAGCCGGGAGGACCGATGGGGAAGCCGGGGGAACCGATGAGGAAGCCGGGGGGACCGATGGGGAAGCCGGGAAGACCGATGAGGAAGCCGGGGGAGCGATGGGTAAGCCAGGAAGACCGATGAGGAAGCCGGGGGAACCGATGGGTAAGCCGGGAAGACCCATGGGGGTGTATGGAGAAGCCGAGAGGACTGGAGCGGGTAGAGCTCCACTGAAAGAACAGTCATTGTTGTGAAAACGGAGGAATTGTTTGGTACGTTTTTTGTATTTTGCGGGAAGCTTTGTCATATTCTTCCTTCGAGGAAAGGATGAGGAGGAAGAAGGTGAGGAGGAGAAAGAGGAAAAGGAGGAGGTGGAGAAGAAAGAGGAAAAGAGTAGGAAGAGGAGGAAAAGGGGAAAAGGAGGAGGAAGAGGAGGAAAACGAAGAGGAAGAGGGAGAAGCGGAGGAAAAGGAGGAAAGGAGGAGGAAGAGGAGAAGAAAGAGGAGGATAAAGAGGAAAGTGAGGAGGAAGAAGAGAGAAGAAAGAGGAGGATAAAGAGGAGGAAAAGGAGGAAAAGGAGGAGGAAGAGGGAGGAAAAGAGGAAAAGATGAAGAAGAGGAGGAGGAGGAAAAGAGGAGGAAGAGGAGGACGAAGAGGAGAAGAAAGAGGAAGAAAAGGAGGAAAACGAGGAGGAAGAGGAGGAGGAAGAGGAGGAGAAGAAAGAGGAAAAGGATGAAGAGAGGAGGAGGAGGAAAAGGAGAGGAGGAGGAGAAGAGGAGGAGGAGGAAAAGAGGAGGAAAAGGAGGAAGAGGAGGAGGGGGAAAGGAGGAAAAAGGAGGAGGAAGAAAAGGAGAGGAAAAGGAGGAGGAGGAAAAGGAGGAGGAAAAGAAGGAATACCTTTGAGTTATAGCTACTTTCATGGGTTAGCGTCCACGTTCATCAAAGAAGATATAAAGGTGAAAGTTGAAGTACCATTGCCTAGCGGTCGTAGCGACAAGTGCACTGTTAGAGGCTGACGATGTCTGGGGCACGGCGAGATGATATACGGCGCCCATCCCTCTCCTCCTGGTACCTTTTCCTTCCCTGACTTGAATCAGCAAGCCCATGTATGCGGTTAAAGAGGGACTTTCAAGCCGAGAGCAACAGATCACGTGAACGTTCCGAGTAAACAAACGGCCAGTTCTGCAGGGCGGAATAGCAGGCGAAAATAACAGTTCCAGGAAGCTGGAACGGAGGATCTATGGACACTAAAACGAAACCACTAGAAAACACGTTACGATATGTGGCGCACACCACACACACACACACACACACACACACACACACACACACACGGCGAGCTTTGGGATTTTTGAAACCCTTGGTGATGAGAACACCACAAAATTACGGGCGGTACATCTCCGTTTAATGGCACGGGAGAACCGACAGTCAGCGGGATCCCACTGAGGAGTCGGAATCAGCGGGACGAAAGGCGCTTGGACTAGGCAGGCGAAACACATGGCTCTGTTTTCATGGCGGACTATGACAGACCCTCAAAAACAGCCACTGAAGGACTGAGAAGGAAAATGAGAAGAAAGCACGGTGTAAGCAAGGCAGCTGCTTGAAACTGAAATCGTGTAGAAAGTCAGAAATATAGCGGATATCTTAGAGCCAATGCTTGAGGATCAATTCAAAGATACAAGCGAGATCAAAAGATATCAACAGTCGAATGGTCAGCTCGACTGTTTCTTCTTCTTCTGCGTACGCAGGCTGATACTCCTGCGGACACTCCCTATATGGACAGGCAAGTATTAATCCCATCTACCCAACAAAGGGAGTGGAGTTTTGTGTGCATGACCGTTTTTTTTAATTCCGCCATTAAGGCAGCCATACTCCATCTTCGGGGAAGGTGCATGCTATGTGTAACGTGTCAGCCATACCAACGGCCAAACTGGCCTTCTCTTCCGAAAGTAGGTGATGGCATTTGACATGTGTGCAAGATGTTACGCGTGCATTCACGCACGGAACCTAGGTTTATAGTCTCATTCGAAGGACTGTATGGGAATGGAGTCAGAACTAATGTTAACTTCGAGGGAAAAATCCCCCTGTAACGAAACGGCCCGGCGGAGATTCGAACCCGCAACCCTTGGATTACGAGTCCGGTGCTCTACCAACTGAGCTATTTCGGGCCCCCAGCTCGACTGTTTAATAACCCAAGCATTGTAAGCCATCTCAGTGCTGACAGCAGCTAACATTGCGCAGAACAGCCTTTACTTGGATCTCCCAAGAGATGCGGTGCCCCACTGATTGACCAAACAATAGCGAGTTGGACAGATAAGTAGTGACGGAATTGTTACACATCAACAGATTTTTTTT
>JADBJO010001904.1:270000-272500 GCA_016801955.1 Conus betulinus | reverse complement strand
GAAGTGGAAGTTCACGAAGCGGAAGTCCACAAAGCGGAAGTTAAACGAAGCGGAAGTCCGCGAAAGCGGAAGTTCACGAAGTGGAAGTTCACAAGTCGGAAGTCCACGAACTAGAAGTACACGAAGCGGAAGTCCTCGTAGCAAAATTTCACGAAGCGGAAGTCCATAAAGCGGAAGTTCACGAATCGGAAGTCCGCGAAAGCCGAAGTTCACGAAGTGGAAGTTCACGAATCGGAAGTCCACGAACCAGAAGTTCACGAAACGGAAGTCCACGAGGTGGAAGTCCACGAGGTGAAAGTCCACGACGCGGAAGTTCACGAGGCGGAAGTCCACGCCCCCCCCCATCTCAAGTTTCAACCACGCCGGAGGGATAGTTACGGGCAGCAGAAATGTTAGCCAGGAGATTGCATCGACATTGCCAAAAGAATTTAACCCCAAGTGTCAAGACGGACAAGCAATAAAATGGATGGATGAAAGTCGACTGCGTGCTTCCAGTTCGGACAGTCATGCCCCGGTCCCCCCTGGGGAAGGAGGCGGCTGAAAAGACCGCAGAGTTTGATGGGGCTCAACCTACGATCTCCCAAACGAGAGAGAGAGGAGAGAGAGAGGAGAGAGAGAGAGAGAGAGGAGAGAGAGAGAGAGAGAGAGAGAGAGAGAGAGAGAGATATCTGAAAAAGACAACCAAAGAAAAAAAAAAGAAAGGGAAAAAGTAAAAAGAAAAGAAAAAAAAAACAATGTTTTTGTCTGTGCATTTTGAATAAAAGTAAGTTTGAACACTGAAGAAAACAACAAGAACAACAAACCAACATATGAAATAAAGAAAACTGGAGAAAAAAAAACACAAAAAAAAACAAACAACAAAAAAAAACCTCGCAAGCCATCGGATTTTTGTTTTGTTTTGTTTCTTTGGTTTTGTTGTTGCTGCTGCTTTCAGCTTCCTGCGTGTTTTAACTGATTACTGTTTACAGAAATAAAACGCAATGTCAGCAAAATGTATTATTTCAATTGGTCTCACTTTTTTTTTCGGACTTTGCTTTGGCGGGGTTCGCGAGAGAGCGCGCGCGCGCGCGCGCGTGTGTGTGTGTGTATGTGTGTGCGTGCGCGCATGTGTGTGTGTGTGTGTGTGTGTGTGTGTGTGTGTGTGTGTGTGTGTGTGTGTGTGACTGTGTGAGTGTGTGTGTGCGTACGCGCGTGCGTGCGTGTGTGTGCGAGCGCGCGCGCGCGCGTAGGTGTGTGTGTGTGTGTGTGTGTGTGTGTGTGTGTGTGTGTGTGTGTGTGTGTGTGTGTGTGTGTGAGAGAGAGAGAGAGAGAGAGAGAGGGTGGGCGGGTGGGTGGGAGGGAGGTATATATGTGTGTATGTCCTCCATTTAATGTCTATTATCATTGTGATATTAGAGAAGAAAAAAAAATGATCAAGTGTGAAGCCATCAAAAACAGTAGCAAGGAAGATATGAATGAAAACATCAAATTAACGCAACAATAGAAACAAGAAAACTAGAGAATCCCATTAAAGATAACAAATGAGGATCCAGTTAACGCATATGGGACGTCATGGACTGGAATTCGATCATTCAAATTCTCATCTAAGAAACATTCGGGAGAAAGAAGGCACTGAACAGCATTTTAAACGCCTGCATTGGAGAAAGAGTGTTATTTGATTTTTTTTTTTCGCCCCAAACTCACTTTATTATTATTATTTTTTCAAATAAAACTTTAAAGAATTACGTTTAAAGCAAAGGATTGGACAGTATCAACCGAGAAGACTGATATTGTTCTTCAACAATGGTGTTAACTCATCAATTTTGCTGTACTTCTAATTTTGCGATGACAACTGGAAATACAAATACGAAGTAAAACTTTGCGGGAGTTTACTGTACTTCAAGGTAACACCGATTTACTATATTCGCTAACCAAGGGCAAGAGAAAAGTTCCTTCTCAAAACAAAATGTAAAACCCAATTGTGGAGCGAAAGTGTTATTCTTGTAGTAAAACCACCTCGCACTGTGTCTTGTGCGCCAAAATTGTCTTATGGCTCAAGAGGTTTCCTCAATGCTTCGAAGTATTCTTTAAAAGAAAATATAAAGTTTTGATTGCAAAATATTTGAACTTGCCTCAGGTGTACCCTTTCAGCTGTCATCTATTGTATTGTATTGTTATAGAAAGCAGACTATAGAAGTCATAACTTGAGAGGAATATTATTAACTTTCCTTTGCAAAATATTTTTACGGGGTCCATTAAGTAAAAGTTAAGTTGAAAATGAAGTCACCGTAAAATATGATAAATATTTTCCCGAACGAGCAAATCGTAGGGCACCTCCAAGAAAAAAGCCTCACACCTTGTATCTTCTACAGCCATCATACATCAGGCTGAAGGATCAGGTGGAATCCTACAGTCCATCTATCCCATGCCCAAGTTAGAAACTAAAAACTAAAAAAAAAAAAAAAAAAGGAACTGTGTATGTATGCGGATTTGGGTGAACGATTGGACCGACAAAATTCTC
>JADBJO010001904.1:245000-252500 GCA_016801955.1 Conus betulinus | reverse complement strand
GTGTTTACCGCCAACCCCAACGCTTTCCTAGCTAATTCGAACGTGACTTGAGCCCGTTTGACATAAAACGGTCCCCACGTTAACACAACATCCAACAACAGCGACATGCATCGTGTCCCCGTCCCTTCTTTTGAAGTGGGAAGTCCGACTGAGTCGAACCGACAGGCGGAAATGAAGGAAGATAGCGACGGGCATTGTAAGTCCTGTACTCACCTTTCCTATGGGCAGTTTAGCAAAGCCGGGCAGACACACCCCGGAAATGAGTTGTCCTTTCGAATCACTCAGATAGCCATCACAAGGTTTTTTTTTTTTTTTTTTTTTTTTTTTTTTTCCTTTTCTTTTCTTCTTAATTTCGGACTCGAAGCACGAACGCCTCCTATGTTCACGCACATCCTATTTCGGCTCTGGAAATTAGCTTATCTGACAACGCCAATGAACTAAAGGGTGAGATATACGAACAGTCGCGACAGGAGGTACAGGTAGAACTTCATTATGCTGGAAGAGATGATGCTGATACCACAACTTCGTTAAGGGCCAGCCCCCTTGTGCTTATCATAACCACATCATCCGTAACGAAAATATCACAGAGAAGGTGCAACAGACACACGAACAACGATGCTGATGTTGAGCAGAGTCGGCCTCCTCTCTCAGTAGCCCGGCGCATGCTGGGCGTTTCTGCGTTTCCAGTACATCCTCCAACGTTTTCCACGGATTCCAAGAGCAGACTGGAATAATGTTGAAGCTGATTCACAAATGGCACATTGTGTGAATAACAATAGAGGAATAATGTTGGGGGTACATTCACATTGCAAACTGCGAAGCTTGTAACGCTGGAATGTTGTTGTTGTTGTTGTTGTTGTTGTTGTTGTTGTTGTTGTACCCTGGCTGAAAGACTCTAGGGATCACCGAAACAGCCGAAGTACTTAAACGCTATGGTACAAATGCATCAGCTACGTATGAGAGCAATGCGTGTATGACCGTTTTGATTACCCCGCCACGTGGGCAGCCACACTCGACTTCGGGGACTTTGGAGACCGATAGTGTTAATGCTAGGAGCTTGTCACGGCTGAAGACAGTCCCCGCATAACTATGCAGAACATAACAACATGTTGATGTAGCCTTGGTTCAGCCTATGGCCTGACACAGCCTGAAGCCAAGGCGGTAACGTAACGCTGGAATAATGTCAAAGTAATTTCGCATGGTGAATGCTCTAGCTGACAACAGTGGAATGTGTTTGAGTATAATAATGCATATTTTTCTTAACGCTTGATTTCGAGTATAAATATGCATAATTCTTTTAACGCTTGACTGGTAATGAGAGGTAAAAATAATTTTTCTTTTTCTTGTTGTTGTTGTTGTTTTGTTGTTGTTGTTAATGCTGTTTTTGTTTTGACTTAGATCATATACTGACGTAGCTCAAATAAGTTGGTATCAGTCTGATCTTTGAAACATTCATACAAAAAAAAAAAAAAAAAGCGTTCACGAAACATAAAAAATTACAATGAAAAAGATCCTTTCTTAGAGGCACATGATATTATGAAGCTGTTGTCAGAAACTAAGCAACAAAAGGGCAACCGACATACATTACGTGGCTTTATATCATGTAACCATGCTAACGCAACCGACATACATTGCGTGGCTCTATATCATGTAACAATGCTAATGGTATCCTCTTCTGTCAGCGTCTCTGACTTTGTCTTCTTTACGCTCAATTTTGTCTTTCGTTACTTCACATTGGAAAAAAAAAAAACTCTTGCAAAAGCTCTAAAAAAAAAAAAAAAAAGTTGACAAACGAATCACAAGACAAAATACGACGCGTTTTGACTTCTTAGGTCTTCTTCAGGCAAGATACACAACACTCAGGACAACGAAAATGAACGAACAATCACTTATCTTCATCCATTTCGGAATAAGTGATTGCTCGTTCTTTTTCGCATAAGACGCGTTTCGACCTCTTTGGTCTTCTTCGGGCAAGATACACAACGCTCAGGACAACAAAAAATGAACGAGCAATCACTTATCTTCATCCATTTCGGAACAAGTGATTGCTCGTTCATTTTCGTTGTCCTGAGTGCTGTGCATCTTGCCTGAAGAAGACCTAAGAAGTCCAAACGCGTTGTGTTTTTTGTCTTGTGATTCGTTTGTCAACGTTTTTCGGACGGAGCTTTAGCAATAAGTTTTCAAAATTGTTAAGATTTCCGCCTATAGTCTCCTCACTTTGCAACTAGATCGTTCTTTACTTCGTTAACTGTATTTCTGCCTTTGCGGACCTTCTGTTTCTTTGTTCCAGACATTCTCATTCATTTTCTTTGTCTGACAGCAGTTATCTCATGCAAGCTTTTGCTGTTGCAGTCCGTCGATTTAGTGGTGAAAATTGTAAAAAAAAAATAACTAGATTGACCAATATGGCTTACATACGCATTTTCAAGGATTTTTTTTTCTTGGTAAATCTGGGAGTTTGAAATCACAGAAATGTTTGGCGCTGTTCGCACGATAGTTCAGCTAACAATTGGGTTCTTCAAGTGTGCGAATTCAGGCATCACCAGGGGGGGAATATACCCCGAGTAGTTTACTGAAGGAGGGAGAGTACTGGGAAGTGTTTCGCATGTCCGAGGGATAGCAACAAGTAGTTGCCGACCTGCCGGTCCTGGGTAAGAAGAGTGTCCACTTGGGTACTGGCTATTAACTGGGCTGAAAAGGAAGGCAATCGTGTCAGGTGACCGTCACGGGTAGGCGACCGTCAGCCTGCAGGCAGAGTACAGCGACCCTTCAGTCGTTTCTTGTTCTGAGGAATGAATGAATGGAAGGCTTCGGCCTATTGAGTGGTTTGCACCTTGTTGTCTGTAGAGGTAGTAAACTTGAAGCATCAGTCCTGGCTGGTAGAGAGAAGTCCAGGCTGTTAGTATAATGGGTAGCTTTGGGGAATGGAACATGAGTTGAATAGGAGGTTATGCATTAACCACTTGGTACCCAAGTCCTTGTTGGTGCTAACAGCTGTGGTGTGTGTGTATGTGTAGGTGACTAGTGATTCCATTGGTGGAACAAAAATAACTCGGGGATTTATTGGTACAAATCGTGTGATATGTGTGTGCCAGTGATTCCATTGGTTGAACCAGTTAAACTCGAGTTCTCTCTTGTTTGAGAATGGATATAGGTGCCCTGAAACCAGGAAGTGTGTGACTCACTTAAGGAAAGTGAACTCGCCCGTCTTGCTGAGGGCTCAAGAAAATACAGCGAGAAGCAGAGGTTTGCTGTCGCCTCGTTGTCTCCTAGGTGGGGGGACGTAAGACAGTGGAGGTTGCTGTAGCCTCGGAGCCGACGACGAGAAGAATTGTCTCCCCCGTGGGGACGGTCGACAGCAAGACGTGTTAGCCTGTTGGAGCCTAGACAGGGAGCTGCCAGACAACGGTGGGGTGTTTGCAGCCAGAGAAGACCTGTGGGAGAGGCCGACAGGAGCCCTTTCCGTGGAGAGGGCGAAGTGCAGTGGAGTCCGGAGACTCGGTCTGAGGGTGCAACGCGAGCTACGTTGCCAGTGTCCCCCAACTGGGATTTGGCCAATCGGGAGGACACAACAGTGTGGCAGCTTCAGCTCGTGGTCGCACAGTGTGATGAGAGAAACTGACGGTCAACCAAGGAATGCTGGCAAGTTATGGACGTTTCATTTGTTCTTAAGTTTATAAATGTGCAAATGTAATAGTGAAATATTGTCTTTCCTGGTTAAGTAAGAATCACTGAAAACAGGGGATGCGATTTATGAGATTGTCTGTATGGTGTTTACATTGTTGTATGATACAGGATAATTGTGTTGTGTAGTGACGGGTGGGGGCTCGGAGTCAAGTTAAATAAAAGTTGATTATTTTCTGTGAAATGTTATTGGTTTCCCCGTCACCTTTGTGCGGGCCCGATGTGAGTGACAGAGTGCATGTGCCTATGCGAGAGCGCATTTTGGTTGTGAAAGCGTAAATACTTCTGTCTATAACCCCCTGCATCCCTGCATATGATAATCATATTTTCAATAACGAGGGGAGCGTCGGAGACCCGTCACAAATTGGGGGCTCGTCCGGGATGAACATAAATGAGTCATAAGTGATTTTGATTTCTGGGTTTTTGTTCAAATTGCTAAAGGATTTGAAATTTGTCATAATTGTGGAAACCTAGATATTTTTTTTTTCTTACCGGGAAAGACGTTAGTCATGTGTTGATTGTTTTGATCTTTTTTTTTCATGACTGTGCCTTTGTTGCTTGAACTTGCTTGATTTGGTTGCCGTTGAGATTGATTGTGTGTAGCACATGATCGCTTTATTTAGGAGTGATCGTGTGGATCGCTTTATTTACGAGTGATCGTGTGGATTCGCTTGTTGTTACTGTGGTTGTATTAGCTGGCTGATCGAGGGTTAGATAGCTTCAAAATGTCGACTGAAGAGGGTGCTGAGACAATGGGTCCGCTGAAAAGATGGACCTCATAGAAGAAGGAAAAGCTTTAGGACTAAAGGGTCCGGAACTGAAGGCATATGTAGATGAGAACTGGCCCCGTGTAATCGAGGCTCAGAAAACAAAAAGGAAGAAAAAAAGAAAAAAGAGAGAGAGAAAAGAGAAAGAGAAAGAGAAGAAAGAGAAAGAGAAAAAGAGAGAGAAAAAGAGAGAGAGAGAAGAGAGAAAAGAGAACGGGAAAAAGAAAGAGAAAAGAGAACGGGAAAAAGAGGAGAGAGAGAAAGAGAAAAGAGAAAGAGAAAAGAGAACGGAAAAAGAGAGAGAGAGAAGGAGAAAGAGAGAGAGAGAAAGAAAGACGGAAAAGAGAGAGAGAAAGAGAACGGGAAGAAGAGAGAGAAAGAGAACGGGAAAAAGAGAGAGAGAGAGAACGGGAAAAAGAGAGAAAGAGAACGGGAAAAAGAGAGAGAGAGAAACGGGAAAGAGAGAAGAACGAGAAGAAGAGAGAGAAAGGGAAAGGGAAAGAGAGAAGAGAAAGAAGGCAGATAAGGCAGTTTGAGTTAGAAAAATTAAAATTGGAGAAAGAACGGGACGTGGACGCAAAACCCCAAGCAAACTTTGCACCACATGTTAGTCCCTGATCAATATGCCAAAGTTTGATGATAATCCGGACCATTTAGAGGATTTCATTTCGCAATTTGAAAGGATTGCCAAAGATCAGGGCTTACCCGAAGAACGGTGGGCCACAAATTTGTCCGCGCTGCTGACACCCAAAGCTAGGGATGCTTTTTTCTGCTTACCACCGGAAAAACAGATGGATTATGAGTCGGTGCGCGATGCTTTGTTTCAGAGGTACCAGGTAACCGCCGATAGATATAGGAAATTGTTCAGAGAAACTGTTCGTAAATCAGGTGAGACACACGTACAGTTCCTTTATCGGCTTAGGGCTCTCTTTGATAAATGGATAAGGTTAGGAAACATCGAACAAACTTTTGAATCTTTGAGGGAGGAGATCGTTAAGGAGCAAATTCTCTCCACTTGTCGGAAGGATCTCACAGTATTCTTGGCAGAAAGAGAATTAGGAAGTTTAGAGGAGTTAGTGAAAGTTGCAGACAGGTATGAATCTGCCCATGATCAGCGTAATGGGGTGAAGGGATCGAACCAGTCGTCCCGTAATGCCCAGACCACACAGGCAGGGAGTGATTCGCCGACTCCCTACACAAAGGAGGCGAGACCACAGTTAGAAGCGGATTCGAAGTCCCGTGGCAACAGTGGGACTCAAGAGAATGTTAGAGTGAAACGCACATGTTTTAAATGTGTGGGCGAGAGGGTCATATCGCCAAGGACTGTAGCGGACTGCGAATACATTCAGTTTGTTGCCGTTGATACAATTCAACAGGAAGGCAGAGTACCACCACCAACTACTAGGGCAGTAGTAAACGGGAAGCCGGTGACCTGCTTGTTAGATACAGGATTGACTCTGGCGGCAATGGTAGAACCCGGTTTTGTGAGAGACACAGACTACACAGGGGAAAACCACCTGCGTGCGATATGCAGATGGAAGAATTAATCGGCTACCTTTGGCCCGTGTCAAAGTAGAGTCAGAGTTTGTTAGGAGTACTCTCACTGCAGCAGTGCAAAACAATCTTCCCTATCCAGCTTTGTTAGGGGGTAGGTACATCCTCCCAAAGCCTAACCAGGCTGCCAGTCAAGTAGGGAAAGCAAGGATAGTGCAGGGTAGGGACTCCTACAGGAAAGTAAACAGAAAGCAGGTGAAGTGCACAGGCGCCGCTGGCAGTAGAGCTAGCGCTGATCATGGTGTGCGTGGTGGTGGTGCAGTGGACCATGAAATAGGTCGTCGTGGCAGTGCCGTGGGCCATGGAGGTGGCCGTAGTGGCGGTGCCGTAGGCCATGGAGACAGCCGTAGTGGCAGTGCTGTAGGCCATGGTGGTCGTAGTGGTGGTTCAAAAAGTTGTTGGCGTTGCCGTGGTAGTCAGAAATGTAGGAGCCACGGTGGCAGACCTCAGGGTCGGGGCCAAGAGGGACCACAGAGTAACTGGAACCGGCAGCTGGGCTGGAACCGGGGTGGCTGTAATAACGCATGGCAAGAAGGTCGAGGTGACCAGCCATCGTTAGAAACTGCCAAGATAGTCGCTCATAGGAGCAGAGCAGAAGCCAGTGTTGGAAAAGGAGAAGAAAATAACGCCCATAAAGCAGTGGGCATAGGCACTGAGTGGGATTCGAACCAAGGAAGCTCCACACAGAAAAAGAAAATTGGTTTCGGATAAGATGAGTGAGGGATCATCTCTTAACATTTTGAAAAGGGGATGATCGTCGTCGCGCAGTGAATGGGCGCGACAGCCCAGTTCACGTGATCTTCGCACAACAGACCCTGAGGCAATGGAAGTCAAGGGGATGAATGCCAAGGAGATTTTGCCGAACAGGCTAGAAGAGGATCGCGCAGATTTTCACGCGCTCCTTTAAGGACTAAATGTGTGTGAAAGGTGCGCTGACTCTCTTGTAAAGCCTGGTGTGCGCAAACTATCTGCCCCAGGTACTATTGGCGAGCCACAAACGGCGGTCAAGATTGAGAGGGGCAGGAGTAGGTCAAGGGTTGGAATAATGCCTCCAGGGTTGCTGTTGTAGTGTGAACAACAGAAGTAGAACAATAGTAGGAGCAATGCCTTCAGGGTGTTGCCGCTTTAAGTGTGAGCGGTAGCAGTGGGACAATAGTATGACCACTGCCTACGGGCTGCTGTTGTTGTGGCGTGAGCGATCATCCGTTACGGACAGCTACGGGGTAAATATGTAGCTGGCTAGTTGGGTGTACACAACTGTGGTGACTCTGAAATACTGTTTTTCTTTTCTTTTGATTTTGATGGCCCATTGTGGGCGCGGTTGAGCCTATATTCATGTGTTATTTTTTTTCATTTTTTGATATATGTTTTTCAGTTGATGTTGCTTTTTGTTCATTGCCATTATGGTTGAGTGTATGCTCACGTGTTATGATTTATGATTTTTTTGGTTGATATCTGTTTGCTCATGTTGTTTTGTTCACTGATCGGTAAAGTG
>JADBJO010001904.1:235000-237500 GCA_016801955.1 Conus betulinus | reverse complement strand
TTGTGTTGAACTTTACTATACTGCACCTTTCTGGTGTTCGCCGTGTGTTGTGCGCTACTATGGTAGGTCGGTCGATTTATGTTTCCATTCCACACCGCTCATTGCTCATTCTCCCACACATTCCACACCGCTCACTGCTCATTCCCACACACACAGCCACACCACAGCTCACGCCCAGGGCTCAAATCGCAGGCCCAGTATTCACCATTCAAGCCGTCATGACGTAGCCTTCCCAGAGGACAGACAACGCACCGCTGCCGTGTCATTTCCACGGTGTCTAGCGGTGCCTGTTCTGATCCAACACTCGCGGAACGTGTATAACCAAGCCCCTTACTGACCACAATGACTTGGTTGCGGAGCCAGCGTGAGTGAGTCCCCCCCCCCCCCCCCCCACCCCACCCCTCCACCCCCCCACCTCAAGAGGGTGTCTCCACATCCAAACAATGACGGTTCCTGAGAATTCGCCGGTACCCATGACCTTGACACGAACCGTCCACGGTTTGGATTGATTTCTTGCGTTAAGAAATCCGTACATGAATTTATATGCCTTCTAGTTCTTCACGCAGTAGATCTTCGAGCGAACTTCTGATTCGGCTACCTTGGAACGGAACCCGATGAAATACAATGCCAAGTAACGCTCCGTGTATCACAATGCAGTATGTGGGCCACCACACAACGTCACACAACACCAAACAAAACACTTCCATCCCTGCCCCCCCCCCCCCCCCCCCCCCCCCCCCCAAAAAAAAAAGTACCGCAATACAATGTTATCGCCCTTTAATCTCATTCCGTCCTTTGTACTTTAATAGTACATGCATTGAGATGAACAACGGGGCACTAAAGACATTAAAATAACAACAACCACACTCACTGGTACTGTGTATACGATAGATTACGGGTACCTTACTGAAAATTTACAAAATGGTTACGATTAGCTTAAATGTTACTGATGGGAACGAAAACGAAGCAAAAGTAGGACATGAAGGGACCATCGGAAAAAAACAAAACGAAAGAAAGACATACAGGCGAAAAGAAAGAAGGAAAGAAAGAAAAAAAAAAAAAAGGAAAGAAAGCAAAGAAAGAAAGGGGAAAAAAACAGAAGAAAAAGAAGAAGAGCGCATTACAGTTCACCACAGTTTGGCACAAACAAGGAACACTGAGTCCTCGAGATGGGGACGGAAACACTGCACTCAAACCATTCCATGCACATAAGAGAAGAGAGAGATGAGGGACGAGAACACTGCGCTCAAGAGGAGAGAGAGAGAGAGAGAGAGAGAGAGAGAGAAAAAAAAAAATACGGGTCCCTTCTCCATACACTTCCCCCTTTTCGAATCCTTCCCCGCCCCCTTTCTCGAAAACAATAATTCATTCGTCACGCTTGCCCAGCAGTTTTTCCGTTTCAGTTCAGCAAGTTCACCACCAGCTACGGTGCACATGGAGACTAAGACATCAGTGTCATTCCCACCTAGAAAATCACCACAGAAACTCATACTTAATCCGTGAAATGGGAGGATGACAGATGGGAAGAGACAATCGACAGATTAACCGATAGGGTTTGTGAACAATAACGCCCTGAATCAGACTGCATCGGGCGGAGTGCTGAGGGATACACAGTGAAGCTGGTATGGTGCGCGACCTGTCGGTGGATACTTCTCCTGGAGACCGAGCCGCTTTGCGGACACACAACTAGCTACACTCTAACGTAATTCAGCTGCCAATAAAGTCTTTCTGGTGGATTCAGGCTCGAGTGAGTTTCATGGTGCTTCGTTCGGCGGCTGAATGACTGAATGGTGGGACAGAGAGAGAGAGAGAGAGAGAGAGAGAGAGAGAGAGAGAGAGAGAGACAGAGAGACAGAGAGAGACAGACAGAGAGACAGACATACATACAGACAGACAGATAGACATATACACAGGCACACACAGACTGAGAACGGTACAAAAACAAACAACCGGTACAAACAAACAAACAAACAAACAAACAAACCACACCAATTCCAAGAAAAAAAAAGGGACGAAACTCACCAAAGACGTCAGACGCAGTGTACAGCCGAGACAAGACGAGAGGAGATTCGAACTTGCACGAAAAGAAGCAGGGTCGGTTTGTCAAACAGAAAAAAAAAAAAAAAAATCTGCACTGAATATGAGAAGGGAATTGATTGGTTCGTCCGTACTGCACAGCTGGCGCCATCACGGTAGGTGAAAGATTAAAACATAGGCACACGACTCGCGGTGTTTTTCTTCGTATGCGTCCTTGTCTCTTCTCTTTCCAACACAAATTAGTACTTTAGAACCAAATTCAACGGCTAATGTTCTCTCTCTCTCTCTCTCTCTCTCTCTCGTCTCTCTCTCTCTCTCTCTCTCTCTCTCTCCTCTCTCTCTGTCTCTGTTTTCTCTGTCCTCTGTCTGTCTGTCTCGCTATGTATGTATACTACTAATAGTGACATAATTATATTCAACATATTGTTCCTTCGAATCCTTATGGCAGCCTAAGTGTTCGTGA
>JADBJO010001904.1:225000-227500 GCA_016801955.1 Conus betulinus | reverse complement strand
TCCCCTGAACACCGCTGCATTCGCAGAACGAGCTGTTAGCGTCATCTGGGCACACGATGCCACGCGTTAACTGGTGACAGGGAGGTTTTTTAAACGTGTAAGCCTACCTCTGACGAGACGCTTACGTGACTATGTTTTCACCGTGTCTGTTGGTTTCTGTGACAGCTTGTCAGTCAGCCAGATCACGCAAAAAGAAACGGACCGTGGTGGAAAGAAGCAAAGAGGGCCAAGGATGAAGCCATGAAATGTTGGTGCCATTTATGGTGATCTACAGGGATCTTCGGTGGTCTTTCGGGATCTATGGTGGCGATCCTAGATTTGTTAAATCTTGCCCTCCTAATAGGTATTGAAACCGTATTTCTATGATATATGTAAATATGAAATAGAGTGAAACAAAACGAACAGGTGCGATAAGAATCAATATAACATTATCACAAAGAAGTAAGCCAAAGACGCAGTCTTAACCCGAAGCTTGTCAAACTTTACTATTCCACGCTGCGTCACTAAAAAGAGATCTTATACAACGAATTCAGAGATCACGAAATACTGCAGCACGCCTGGTCTTGAGGGTTCCCGTAGAGACCACATCACCCCCGCATCTCCACACTCTGCACTGGGCTCCCCATAGAAGCACGCATTAGATACAAAATTGCATGCATGTGTTTTCGCGCCGTCAGTGGATCTGGCCCTGTCTATCTTTCTCACCTGGTTAGCATATACACAACCGGCAAGAACTCTCCGCTCATCATCCCGACACCCTCACACCCTGCAAGCCACGCGTTTCAATAAAAACCTATGGTGAACGTTCCTTCTTTTTTGCAGCCCCTTCTGTTTGGAACTCTCTCCACTTTCGATCCGCTCTACCAAAACTGACTCTGCTTTTCGCGCTCTGCACTCAAAACCCATCTGTTCAAGGAATTTTTTTTTTATAGAAAAACATTTTTGTCCTGTTATTGGGTGTGTCACTGCGTTACGTGTTGTAAGTGTTACACTTGAAACTGACTGACAGTGTGTGTGTGTGTGTGTGTGTGTGTGTGTGTGTGTGTGTGTGTGTGTGTGTGTGTGGTGTCAATGTTGGTTGGCCAGACCCCCCCCCCCCCCCTCTCCTTGCTATGTTTTCATTGTCATAATTGATGAGGTGACTAGGCTTATGGTTTTGTATAGTGATTTTGTTTTTGACATGTTTATAGTTAAATATTGTAAAGCGCTGTGAGCTCTAGTGAGAAAGAGGGCTCTATACATGTACGTTATTATCATTATTATTAAAAACCAACAACATCTGAGACAACTATCACAGTTGGCACTAACAATTTGCTGCTTTCCCTTTCAATTTGTTTATTTGCTTGATTACCTACTTTCACATTTTCTAACTTTCTACCACTACAACTACCACCACCATCACCACCAACACCACCACCACTACGACTACAACTATGACGACGACTACGACTAATTATGCTGCTGCAGATGTTGTTGTGTTGTTGTTGTTGTTGCTGCTGCTGCTGCTGTTGCCCTACTTCGCTGCTATCATTATCCATATCACACACTCTGATCTAAAACTGTATCTACATACGACCACAACCTATTTCTTTTGTATAGACAAAACAGGCTTCAAAACATAATACTGACCGTATCAGAGGATATCATCTTCTCGCTGGCCATACGAACACTGAATTCCACTTGAATTGAAATCAATCACACAGGCCTAATTCTTCCTTGCTCCAAAGAAACAAAAGAATGCTTTGTTTCAAAGCAATCACAGATGTCATGTGGTGATTCAATGTACCCAGAGATTCTCCGTTTTGTTAGAAAGTACGGAAATCCTGTCAGTTCCAAAGCACTCACAACAATATTCACTGTTTCCATACATCATAGAATTTCTCCTCGTTAAAACAAAGACCTGACAGTTTTCATCGTGTCAATGCAGTCCCAGAATTCCTCTTCGTTTCAAAGTAATCACAGTCTACCTTTGTTCCAAAGTAAGCGGAGCCTGCTATGCCTTTTTGTTCTGAAGAAATCACATCCTTCGAAACAAATGACAAAATGCGTCATTGTCTCAAAGTCGTCACAGATTCTTTGTTCCAAGGCACTCAGAGGTCATTTCTTTTGTCCCAACGTAATCTTGGAATTGATCTTTGGTCGATGTCATCTCAGAATTCTTCTTTGTGCAGATATGACGGACGTCCAGTTCGTTCCGTGCAGCCTCAAATTCTTTCTACCAAAGTAATGCACAATTCCTCTTTGATTAAAAAAAAAAAAAAAAAAAAAAAAAGCAAAAAAAAAAAAACAACTACAGGAACTATTTCGGGAATTGCTGAATTAATGACCTCTTCATACGGATGCAATTCAGAACAATTAATCTTGACTTAAAACGTAAAGAAATTCACCACCACTACATTCACGATGCTGACCAATGCCCTCCTGGGTCCGTCAATTTCTTCTAGGGTGCTGATCTAAAATGGCCTTAAGAAAATTCTCTTTGCACGACGAAAAGAAGCTG
>JADBJO010001904.1:202500-212500 GCA_016801955.1 Conus betulinus | reverse complement strand
ACATGCGTCACACCGGGAAAGATGTCCAACATTTCGGACTGGGCCCGTCAACATGCGTCACACCGGGAAAGATTGTCAACATTCCGGACTGGTCCGTCCGTCAAAACTTTCATCCCTAGGCATTAGTGAACATTCAAACAAAAAGCCGTAAGCGCCTGTTATGATTGTCTAACTTTTGATTTTTTCTACCACACGTGTACACACTCGGCGAATTCCGTACAGCCCGGACACCCTTACCAAACAACAACAACAAACAGGTTTTGATAAAGATTTGTGATTCACTTCTTCCGATGAAATCCGATGAAAATCCCACTTCCACTTCCTCTTAACAACGACACAAGATCAATTCAGGGCTTCACGCTTTGTCTTTTCCTGTCTTTTTTTTTTTTCTAGTTACGGCAGGCTGATACTCCTGCGGCCACTCCCTGTATAGACAGGCAAGGATTGTTGATCTGGGGTGGAGTTTTTGTGTGTATGGCCGTATTTATACCGCCCATTAAGGCAAGCCATACTCCAACTTCGGGGAAGGTGGCATTGCTGTGTGTGTAACGTGTCATCCATAACCTACGGCCAAACGGCCTTCTCTTCCATAAGTTGGTGATGAGATTTTTTACGTGTGTGCAAAGGTGTTATTGCGTGCGTTCACACACAGAAACCTCAGTTTATAGTCTCATTCGAAGAACTGTATGGGAAATGGAGTCAGAAAGAATGTTAATTCTTAACTCTGAGGAAAAAAATCCTTCTGTACCGAAACAGGCCCGGCGGAGATTCGAACCCGCAACCCCAGGATCACCAAGATTACGAAATCGGCGCTCTTCCACTGAGCTATTCCCCCCCCCCCCCCCCCTTCCCCCCCCGCCGCCCAGTCTTTGCTAACTATCCTGTCGCAATGGTATGTCTCCTCTCTCACCGCTCTCCTCTCGCTTGTACCATTGAAAAAAAAACAAACCAAAAAACACAGAAACAACAACAACAAAAAAAAAAAAAAAAAAAAAAAAAAAAAAAACACCGAACAAATCCTGCAGGCCCCCGATTTCTCTTAGAATGGTTCTTTTCCTCCTAGGCACTGTCGTCTTATCATTTGTCTGAATGTTCCTACACGACAAAAAACTGCTCTCAGCACTGAGCAAAAACAAGAGGGAGGAGGGTATCACTTGGGGTATGGTTTACAGGAAACCGAATCTCCCCTGGTAGTACACATAAAGCCCCCAGACAGTACACAAGCTGTTATCAGTTCTGATCGTGCAGCGACATATCATGTGAGCTCTTCTTTCCAGGCAAGGCCGTTTTGTCAAAAAATAAACGATAATACATTACGGAGGGAGGCAGGAGAGAGAGAGAGAGAGGAGGAGGGGGAGAGAGAGAGAGAGTTAGATAGATAGATAGTGACCGAGAGAGAGACAGACAGACAGAGAGAGAAACAAACAGGGACACAGACATACACAGAGAGGAGAGAGGAATGAGAGTCAGAGAGAGAAAAGAGAGGGACGGCATCGTCCGGGAGGGGGACGAGTCTCTTCAAACCACGCTCTCTCGCTCTCCTGTCTCTCTCTCTCTCTCAATCTCCTCTCTCTCTCTCCTCTCGCTCTGCTCTCTCTCTCTCTCTCGTCTCTCCTCTCGCTCTCTCTCCTCCTCTCTCTCTTTCTCAATCTCTCTCTTGTTAATATGAACAAAAAATCACAACGCCTCTCCCTCTGTTTCTCCCCATGTTTTCCACACCACCTTTTCCTCTTCCCTCTTTCTTTTTTTTTTCCTCCCGAAACCACTTCTCTTTCTCCTCTGTTCCTATTACATTCGCTTCTTTCTTTTTTTTTTTTGACGAAAAAAACTCAAGTTGCTATGAACAAGTAACCCTGAGGTGCATTGTGCAAAAATTGGTTTACCGAAACAAGAATAACAAAAAGCTTAATAATTACTGGGATAAAATGCCCCCCCCCCTCTCTCTCTCTCTCTCTGTCCTCTCTCTCTCTGTCTGTCTGCCTGCCTGCTTGTCTGTCGGTCCGTCTGTCTGTCTGTATGCCCCCCCCCCTCTCTCTCTCTCTCTCTCTCTCTGTCTCTCTTTTCTCATTTTTTCACCCTCTGTCTCTGTCTCTGCCTCTCGCTCTGTCTTAATGGACAACTCGTTATCCTGCCCAGGTTCGACAGGATTTTTACACGAACTCGTGCAGATAATTAGATTTAGATATACAAAGTTATGCCTACATAAGCACGGCACATGTTCCAGAGTATAGTCGCATTGTGCATGCATACGCGTTGTCGAAATCTCCTTTTATATATACGAAACACAGTGATAAGAAGAGAGAGACGAGAGAGAGAGAGAGAGGAGAGAGAGAGAGAGAGAGAGAGAGAGAGAGAGAGAGAGAGGAAGAGAACGAACACAACACGTTCATGACAACACATAAGACAAGAGGAAACAGTTTATTTTGTGGGATGGGCCCACTTCTTTTCTCTTGAAAAATATAGTTCCTTAGACAGCCAAGGCTCAACGTATTCCTCCCGCTTCTTCGTCCTTTCTGTGCTCAGACTACAAAAAAAAAAGTATGGCCGCTAATTCTGTAGAATCTTCGCAGCAGGAAAATTGAGAGATTTTCATATTTTTTTTTCCAGCTTTTCCTTTCTAACTAAAATGGGCCGAGTGTCAGATACGCCTAACACGTCACCGGTACGCTTGTCCATGTTGAGAAAAGAGTGGTTAAAAAAAACCCCAAAAAACAAACAAACAACAAAAAAAAAAACAAAAAAAAAAACTGAAAACAACAACAACAACAACAACAAGGAAACAGGAAATTGAAAAAAAAAAGTACTGGAAGAATTGACACACACACACACACACACACACACACCCACACACACACACACGAACTCACACCACCGCACAAACACATTCTCACGCTTGCATGCACACACACACACACACCACACATACACACACGAACACACACACACACCACACACACACCACACAACACACACACACACACCACACAACACACACACACACACACACACACGCACGCCACGCACGTACGCACACACACATATTACGCAGTCACAGATACACCCACACCCACCCACCCACACAACACACACCACCCACACACACACACACCACACACACACACACACCACAACACACCCACCCACCCACCAACACACACACCACACACACACACACCCACACACACAACACACACACACACACACACACACACACACACAACACAACACAACACAACACAACACAACACAACACACAACACACAATCCACCTCACCTTCCCGGAGCTCACAGGCGAAAGACGCCGACGACGGCGGCGACGAGTATCCAAACATACCCCCACCATCCCGACCTCCCCTTCCACCTCCTCCACCAGGACAGTAGCTCCCCAGACTAACAGCTCCCGGGGAGGCGGTCTCAGACCGTTGATGCCCTAACCCCAACTCCTGCCGATGCTGCTGCTGCGGCTGCTGGTGATGGTGGTGGTGCTGATGCTGATGGTGGTTCTTCAGCAGGTTCCTCTCCACCAGCCCTTCGAATCGGAGTCACACTGCTAGACGAACTCCCCCCACCGTTCATCCTCGGAGTCCCCCCAGCCGTCAACGAATCGATGCTCCCACGACGAGACGAACTTTGGGGGTGGTGGTGGTGGGGTGGTGGTGGTGGGTGGTGGTGGGCAGGAGAGGGCGGAGGAGGCGTGGATTTAGTCGGGGTGGTGGCGGAGGTGGCGGAGGTAGTCGGGGTGTTGCCCCCCGGCTCGCTGCCCACCAGGGTGGACGTGGAGCTCTGGCGCCGGAGCTGCAGACCCCCGTTCGGGTGTGAGTCGCGAGAGCTGTCCCCGAGGCGCGGGCTGTGCGGGTGGGTGGTGGGCTCGGCATAGTGGTGGACCTCCTCGCCGGGCTCGGACTGGGCGGACCAGTGCACGTAGTCCTCCACGGCCGAGGAACTCTGCGTGCGGTGACCCTCCCCCCGCCCCCCAGGGGGCAGAACTCGTCCAGGTTCTCCATGGAGCTCCCTCCCACGGCCACCATCCTCTCCCCCCTTCCATCTCCAGCCTCCACACCCGGCTCCGTGCGCCTCCTTTGTGGAAGCGCAGGTGGGGGAGGTTGATGTACACGACCTTGTCCGAGGGCGTGGTCGAGTCCGCGAACACGTCGTCTGAAGAGTCGTTTCAGCTCGCAGCTGGACAAGGACGAAGGCTGCTGCTGTTCCGAAGTAGCCGTCGTCGTCGTCGTCGTCGCCCACGGAGGCATGACCTCTGGCCGCAGGCCAAGGGTCGTGACCTTGACCTCGGCCCGGGCGTTTGGGTCTGTTGCAGGTCCAGGCTTCGTGGGGGAGGCAGTCGGTGGAGAAGGAGAAGGCGTTGTTGGACATGGGTCGTTCCGAGGAGGAGGCCCGCCTGCGAAGAAATTCATAGTCATCAGCAAATGCATCGTCGCTGTCAGCATCAGACTGTCTCCACCCATCTCCCTACTACTTCTTATTTTTCATTATTATTGTTCTTTTTTGCGGTGCGTTCGTGTGTTTGCCATGGGTTTTTTCATGTGCTGGACGGATGCTCCTACGCGGTAAGTCGGTGTTTGGTCTGATTCCGTAAACACCCCCCCCCCCCCCCCAAAAAAAAAAAAAAAAAAAACAAAAAAAAAAAAACAGCACTCAAAACCACAAATACACTGTAGTGGAGAGAGAGAGGGAGAGAGAGAGAGAGAGAGAGAGAGAGAGAGGTCGAGAGAGAAAGAGGGAGAAAGAGAGAGGGAGGGGAGAGAGAGAGAGAGGAGAGAGAGGAGAGAGAGAGATGGATGTGGAGAGAGAGAGAGAGAGAAGAGTAGAGATAGAGAGGATATATTGTGTGAAAGAGACAGAGGGGGACAGAGCGGACAGACAGATATACAGATACTAAGTGTAGGAAGGAGAGGGTGTGTGGTGTGTGTTTGTTGTGTTGGGGGTGGGGGGGGTGCATCTGGATTTTCTCTGACCTCTACGTGAGTGCGTTACTCACCCACCGACCACCTTTCGACAGCATGGGATTGTTGCTGCCTGGAAGTGGGGCATTGTCAATCAGAACGCACATATGTGTGGCGTGATCTCTCTCTCTCTCTTCTTCTTCTCTCTCTCTCTCTCTCTCTCTCTCTCTCTCACTCCTCACTCACTCTAATCACTCTCTCACTCACTCTCTCTCACGCTCACTCACTCACTCACTCACTTCGCTCTCGTCACATCTCTCTCTCTCTCTCTCTCTCGTCTCTCCTCCTCTCCTCGCCCTCTTCTCGCCTCTCTCTCTCCACACACACCCCGCTCCCTCTCTCTCTCTCGCTCTCTCCACAACACACACACACACACACACACACACACACACAAAAGAAAGACCCGAAAAGGTAGGCCACATACGAGATGTCTGTGAGCGTATATGCGTGGACCGGGTGATCCCTCTCCTCCCCTGCTCCCCCCCACCCTCCCCCCCCCCCCCCCCCCCCCCCCAGTGCTGGGCTTGGAAACTGCTAACAACAACATCAACCATGGCAAGCGTGTTGTTGCGTCTTCGGAAGTGGTCGCAGGTTTGCCTGTGTGACGAGATGGAATGGCCACACTGTGACCAGAGCATGAGCTGTGCATGTGTAAGAGAGAGACGAGAGAGAGGAGAGAGAGAGACTTGATTGAGGAGAGGAAGATTTAGATGAGAGAGGAGAAGCGAGAGGGAGAAGGAGAGGGGAAGAGAGAGAGACAGACAGACAGAGAGAGAGAGAGAGACAGAAGAGAGACAGACCAGAGAGACAGAAGGACGAGGGACAGTGAGCGACACACAACCACACCACACACACACACACACAGAGAGAGTTTAGGAGACAGAGAGAGAGCGAGTAGAGAGAGGGGAGTAGAGAGGAGCAGAGAGAGAGGCAGACAGACAGACGAAGAGCGAAAGTGAGCGATGAGACAGATTGAGACACAAAGAGGAGAGAGAGAGAGAGGGAGAGAGAGAGAGAGAGAGAGAGAGAGAGAGAGAGAAGAGAAAATACATACAATATAGGCATACATACATGCGTACATACATACATTACATACAGACAGACGGACATACATACAGACAAACAGACAGACAGACAGGCAGGCAGGCAGGCAAGGAAGGCAGACTGAAGATCATCGTTGAGGCCAAAGAGACAACAAAAAAGGGGCAAATACTTTGAACAGGACGAACGTTACCAAGAAAACGATGCTTAGAAACCGCATATTTGTAATCTCCCCAGGGAATAGGAAGAAAAAAAAAAGCCCGTAAGACATCACACATTGTCTACGAGCCGCCTGTGTTTCTCTGTATTCCAAGAAGTTAGAGCATTTCTTTACCAAAAAAAATATACATAAGGATAGAGAGAGAGCTTTTCCTGCCAGAGAAACACGCTGCAATTGTGCAGCCTCTCTCATTTTCTTTTTTTTTTTCTTTTTTTCTTTCTTTCTTTTCTTTCGTTTTGTTTTTGTTTTTTGAAATTTGCCTGCGTATGTCTTCCTTTGCCTGTGGAAGTATGAAGTCTTCTTCAGGATATAGACGGGGGACAACTCTCCCTTGTTGGCGTTGATTCTTTTACGTGCAAAGAGGATCTGTACGCGCAGGATCTCAATTCGTCTGCTCATCTAAAACGCTAGGCACTTTGACCGCCTCTCAAGGTCAAATGGAAGGGGAGGAGAGGGAAAGGGGGGCGGGGAGGGGGAGGGGGGGGTGGGGGGGGGAGAGACAAAACCCGCCCCATGCGAGAGTCGAACAACATACCTGGGATTATTTTTGCTTCTTGGTGGTGGGTGCCGCGTGGTCGTGGTTTGCTCTCCTCTGGGTATTTTTTGTTTTTCAAAGTCGGCATGGGGCTAGGTGTCTCGATTACTGCTATCAAACTATACGGCGATGGTTTTGTTTTACCACCCATTGGCCCTGCCACGTACTGAGCTGTTTCTTTTTTTTTTTTTTTTTAATGTAGCGAGGAGTCCCCCCCCCCCCCCCCCTCCCCAGCGGTTCAGAATTGCAGCCACATGAATAGCTGTCATCACTTTAAAGGTGTGGTTCCACCCATCCCCCCCTCCCCCTCTCTCTCTCTCTCTCTCTCTCTCTCTCTCTCTCTCTCTCTCTCTCTCTCTCCTCGTTACAAAAAAGTCACAACAAGCAAAATATCTGTGGTGAGTGGTAATGCTGCTTTTCAAAGTCCAAAGTGTCTGTAAATTGAAGAGGAAAGTGAATGTTGTTGGGAAGGCGTGATGGCAGCCTTATAGAGTGTGGGGATTAGGATGGAGATCGGGAAGGGGGGGTAGGGGCGCTAAAATCACTCTCCGCTCCGCGACAAAACAGATCTGGCTGTCGGCATGGGGCGTGGCAAATGGGCGTTCCGAGTACGTCGGAGGACAACAGGGACTGTACATCACCGTAGAACTGATTCAGCAGCGGAGTGGGAGTCTCTTCTGGTGGGTTGCCATAAAGCGACTTGATAACTACTGCTCCGTACAGACTGAGTGTACTGGGGCTGCCATAAGGACAACGCAAGTGTGACAGCGTATGGGAGGATTGAGCATTGGAAAGGAACGGGGGTTGGGGGGGGGGGGGGGGTCGGGGAGTGGGGAAGGGGGAGAGGCTGACGGGTTGGGGGGAGGGGTGGGGGGAGGGATTGCGAGAGAGGGAAGCTGCGGCGGCCCGGAATGAGCGGAGTCAGGAAAATATGGAAACTCGAAGGTTGCAGAGGATGAGATAGACAGACACAAACAAAAACAAACAAACAAATAGACAAAAAATAGGAAAACCTAGCCAAACGCACACACCCATATCACACTTTCCACGCCAAAGACTGCAGTCAGTGTTCATCCATTCAAACTAACACACCGAAACATCCCCTCCCCTCCATCCCTCCCCCCCCCCCCCCATCCCCCCCCCACCCCCACCCCCCATCACGGACCTTCTCTTGTCTCTTACCTGTAGGGCGAGGGAGAGTCCTGGAGGGAGGGGGTGTGGCGGATGGGGATGGGTGGGGGGGTATGGCGGACTTTCTCCGCCGTCGTCTCAGCGTCATCACCACTCTCCCTGACTGCGGCCAGCGTCAGCAGGTGTCTGCCCATCGATCCATCATGACATCAATCAATCAATCCACTCGTCATGCAACCAATCAATCAGGTAATCGATGAATTCACTAACCAATCATTACTTAGTCATTTCAATCAACCAGTCTATCGGCTTACACGTTTCTGCCCATCGATCAATCATGACATCGATCAATCCACTCGTCAAGCAACCAATCAAACAGGTAATCGATGAATCCACTAATCAGTCATCAGTTAGTCATTTAATCCTCAGGTTGTCGGCCTACATTTCTTCCCACTCAATCAGTGCATCAGTTTACTAAACACGTTATTGAATCGGTCCAACAATGCCATCATTCCTTGAGTTAAATAGTTACAGTCTTTTAAGAACATCGACAAATGTGTAAACAATTAAAAAAAAAAACAAGCAAAAGAAAAAAAAAAACTGCAATAGATGACATCAACAACACACACACACACACACACACACACACACACACACACACACACACACACACACACACACACACACACGCACGCACGCACGCACGCACGCACGCACGCAAACACACACACACACACCACACATACATACACACACACACACCACACAAACACACACACACACACACACACACACACACACACACACACACGCATATTATAGCACCTGCAACACTCGTATCATTCTCAACAATAACTGTCAATCTGCTTACACACAATCTTGTCCTCCTCCCCCCCCCCCCCTCTCTCTCTCTCTCTTCTACACAACGGGCTAGACAGACATAGACAAAAAAGTAAATGTCAACAAAGAGAACAAAGCAAAATGACTGACAAATGACACAACAGATGCAACATACAGACCTACAAACACCCAGAAACAGAACACGCAACAAACGTGAAAAGAATGGCGATGAGGATGGATAGAAGGAAAAAAAAAAAGGCAAGGAGAGAGACGACCGAACAGGAAAACCAACAGACATACAGGGAAACGCTTACAAAACAACAACAAAACAAAACTACAACATACGCCCTCTGTCCCCCCCCCCCCCCTCCCCCGTCCGCTTTCCCCTTCCCCTTCCCAACCCCAACCCAAGACTTCCAACGCACTTTTGTTGCAACGCTTTCTGTCTCTTTATAAGATCTCGTAGCCACAGCACAATAGGAAGATGCTTCGGCTTTTCGTCCTAATCCTCCGCTTTGCGACAGAAAAGCGCTGTAACATCCATTTAACTGGCATGCGGTATGCAAAACAACAACAGCAGAAGAGCATGATAGAGAAACATTAAGCCTGGCATGAACTTTTAAACTCCCGACATAGAAAAGAGAACGCAGAGACAGAAGTAAACGTATATACAGGATGCGTCAGTGTGACTGACATTTGATATAAAACGAAACCCCACTGCCATGTAAGCAATAGATAAACGCCGTGAAAACGTATCTCTAAATAGCGAGAAAGTTTACGGTATTCGGTGATCGTATAGCACGACACGCACAAACAAGGCAGAAAGAATAAGCGCGAGCGAGCGAGCGAGAGAGAAGAGAAGAGAAGAGAAGAGAAGAGAAGAAGAAGAAAGAGAACAGAATTTTATTCAGTAAGGCCAAGCCCATTTGAGAGAGAGAGAGAGAGAGAGAGAGAGAGAGAGAGAGAGAGAGAGAGAGAGAGAGAGAGAGAGAGAGAGAGGGGGAGAGAGATAGAGAGAGAGAGAGAGAGAGAGAGAGAGAGAGAACTGCCTGTTATATTCCTCTGTTTAGAACGACCTTTATCTTCGATGCAAACAAGATAGAGTTTGTGTTTTAAGGGCGACAGGTCAGAAACTGGACGTTTTCCTGATTATATGTCGCTCTTAATGCACATTTTTGGGTACGCTCCGAACACACGCGTTCTCTGAGTGGTGTGGTGCACATTCGTTTCCGAGAAAATTGTCACACCACTAAAACAAAAACCATGAGCTTA
>JADBJO010001904.1:175000-182500 GCA_016801955.1 Conus betulinus | reverse complement strand
TCATAAGAGAGAGAGAGAGAGAGAGAGAGAGAGAGAGAGACAGAGAGAGAGAGAAGAGAGAGGAGAGAGAAAGAGAGAGAGAGAGAGAGAGAGAGAAGGCGAGAGAGAGAAAGAGGCACAGAGAAAGAGAGAGAGACAGACAGACAGACAGAGAGACAGAGACAGAGACACAAACACACAGAGACAACACAGGAAGAGTTCACACAGGAGAGAGAAAGATAGGAGAAGGAATTCAAGAGAATAGAGGGAAGAAGCGGATCATTGTGTGGTTTAATGATGACGCTTGACCACCGTCCTGAAACACACACACACACACACACACACACACACACACACACACACACACACACACACACGAGAGAGAGAGAGAGAGAGAGAGAGAGAGAGAGAGAGAGAGAGAGAGAGAGAGAGAGAGAGAGAGACTCTGGCAGAACAGCAGCATAACAGGTTATGCTGATTTCAAGGCAACCTGCCGGGGCTGCCGATGCCCAAAGATCGTCCTTCTACATGATTCCATCGTGATGCGATGAAAATAACTCAAGGACCTTTGACAAAGGTTAAAAAAACAATCCTCTCAAGGAATGACGTCGCTGGTTCTTGTAAATTCAGAGCACAGACAGACCGACCAAAAGCTGGATATTTACAAAACATCTCACTGAATGTGGACGAAGGTGGAAATACACCTCTCAGGGAATGAAACAATGGTGAAAATCCAATAGCTCTCGCCGATTCCAAGCCCAGACGATAAAGCTGCGAGGCGGATCTTATCCTCGAGCGTCTCTTTTCGTTAAGCCGCTTCCATCTTCTCTGCATCGCAACCATTAATAGACTTCACCTCCGTCCAAATCCTCTGCTGTCTCTCCTTTGTGCAGTAATCTTCCATCACAACACATCCACTCTTACACCCTCTCTGTCATTTGTCACAGTCTTCAGACAGATCAGTGTCCGGGGGCAGAACACCATCGTAACTACGGGGCGAAGCCAAGGGCAGATCTGGACCGACGTAACTACAGGGCGGAAGCCAAGGGCAGATCTGGACCGAGTGACTCCCCCTGCAGATTTAAAGACTACGTCACTGGCTGGAATAGCACATTTATAATAATTATATCCCCTCCTCTTTTCCTTCCCTTCTTCCCCCACACTCCCAATCTCTGGAACTAGTGACATCATCAGACAACTTCTGTAGAATGCTCGTGCGTTGGGTTTTCATATTTTATTCTCTGAGCTCTGAGCGTGACGGACGACATACTTTTAACTGGGTCGCCTGCTGAGGAATGATTAGATCAGGATGGGCAGTCTGAAGTTTTCCTTTCCTTGTTTCACATTTCAAAGCAAATAAATCCCGTGTGTTCTAAGAAGAGCCGGTAGCTGCAGTTGTAAACTCTCCTTAGTCTTATCTGAAGGTTGAGTTATTTATGGCATATCCATACATATGTACCTTGTGAGAGAGGGACGGATGGAGCAAGAGAGAGAGAGAGAGAGGAGGAGAGAGAGAGAGAGAGAGAGAGAGAGAGAGAGAGAGAGACAGAGAGAGAGAGACAGAGAGAGAGAGAGAGAGAGAGAGAGAGAGAGAGTGTGTGTGTATGAGAGAGAGTGTGTGTGTAGAGAGAGAGAGAGAGAGAGAGAGAGAGAGAGAGAGAGAGAGAGAGAGAGAGAGAGAGAGAGAGAAACGAACGAACGAACGAACGAACGAACGAATTCTATTTCAAGAGGATAGTGGACTAAGCATAAATGCTTTTTTACATCCAGCCCTCTGGGCAAGAAAAAAGACATATAGTAAAAAGCAAATCAAATACATGAAAAAATGCAGCAATAGCTTGTATGAGAACCTTTGATAAAAAAGAAGAATGAAGAAAAAGAAAACCAATAAATACCACCACCACGACTACCAACAATACCACCACCACCACCACCAACAACAACAATAAATGATCAGGGCAAGACGGGGTGGGGGGTGGGGGTTGAATGGAGAGAGAGAGAGAGAGGGGGGGGGGTAGGCAGAGAGAGACAGACAGACAGAAACAGAGGCAAAGAGAGACAGGGAGACAGACAGACAGAAAGAAAGGCAGACAGGGACAGAGACAAATAACAGACAGAGAAAAAAAAAAAGATATACAGAGAAAAGGACGTGTAAATAATCTGAACAGAAGCACAAATGGGGAAAAGAAAGCAATGTTAACAGAGCTTAGTTTCAATTGTTCATGACGATAGCCCAGCCAACCACACAGAGCCTCTTCAGACCTGCCAAACTCATGCAGGAAATAAACTTCACAGACCGACCAGGTCAAAGAGTAGACCTTGAAAAAGACATCAAAAAGAAAATCATGAAATGGCACCCAACTTACGGACATCCTCACAGGGAATCTAAGTTGTGCTGAGGACACAAGGCATCCTCCTTGATTTTTCAAAACTTGAAATAAACAAAAAAGTAAAAACAAATCTGAAGAGAAAAGAATGAGCAGCAGAGATGGAAAGGCAGATAGCTGAAAGTCAGACACTGGGATCTGTGGTTAAATGCTTTTGACCGTTCCTGAGAGTGACTTCAAGGCAACCTTGTTGCCGATGTTCAAAGGATTCCTGCCACACGATTCCTTCTGATGAAGCCATGAAATACCGCGCCGGTCCATGACGAAGACCCAAATGAACCACTCAAGGGAAAGATAAACATGGAGTTGATAGCCCTCCCAGTCTCCCAGCCCAGACAGTCAAGATCAGCCACTGACCCCCACCCCCCTGCGTCTTCTTTAATAATATCCACTTCGATCTTCTCCCTTTTCCTTCCCACATATCACCCCTCCCCCATCTCTCCCACACTACCCCTTCCCTCTCCCATTCCCCGCAGTTTCCTTCAGTCATGATAATATCAATACTTCTTCCATCTTCCTCGTCCTCTGGATGTTTTAATGCCCCTTGGCAACCACACACTGTGCTGATATGAATGTCTTCAGTGGGCCAAACCCCGCTCCTGGTCAGGGCAGAAGGACTCTCCCTGCAGACTTGTGAACGTGTGGTATGTGCAGTGTTGAGACTGATGAAAACACAAAACTATGTTATATCTGATGGCAAAAAACCAGCCACCGTGTGTTATGAGCTTTAGTTTCGCAAAGCGAGAGAGAAAAGCGATGTATAAGATTTATCCAAGATGGCTCTACGAGCGGAAGGCATGATTTGGAGCTTTTGCCCAATGTTTTGTGTTTGAGGGAAAGATTAATTCTCTCATCTCAAGATAAGGCAGCACACAAATGGCGCATTCGTTTGTGAGCTGTGCACACAAAAAATTATGGTTATGAGAGAGAGAGAGAGAGAGAGAGAGAGAGAGAGAGAGAGAGAGAGAGAGAGAGAGAGAGAGAGAGAGAGAGAGAGAGAGAGAAAGAGACTTTTGACACTTTGACACTTTGATACTTTATTGTCATTACCAAAGATCTATTCAAGATCATACATGGTTTGGTCTGCATGGACAGATCCCAGCTGATTCCTGCTCCAACCCGTCAACGCAGAGGACATGAACAGCAACTTAAACAACTACAGTGCCGAACCTTGTATCGACAGGGGTCCTTTTACCCACGTACTGCAAAGGAGTGGAATGCCCTGCATGATACAGTAGTCGAGGCAAAGACTCTTGACATGTTTGCGTCAAGAGCAAGAAAACTACATTAAACCTCTGCTGCTTTTTTTTTTTTTTTTTTTGGCGCGTCAACCCACACTCAAACACGTCTGAATAGTCAACATGATGACTGAGGACGTCGACAAGGGGGGGAGAGGTAACAGAACAAAAAACATTTCCCTCTTCCTTTCCTGCAAACAAATAGTACGCTTTCATCCTAGTGTGTATCAAATCCAAAGTTAACAAAAACAAATAATTCGTAACATTTCCTTTATGTCCTCACCTCACGCACAGGAGTAATGCAGTAAGGTTTAAAAACAAACAAACAATTAAACTTAAGACTGACTCGACCATCAACTCAATCAAATGATGACATTGTATTTTACTGATCTCTTCAACATGAAAAAAAAACAACAACTTAAGACTGACTCGACCATCCACTCAATCAAATGATGACATTGCATTTTACTGATCTCTTCAACATGCGATGAATGATAATATTCATTCAGATATCTCTAATAATGTATTATCTGAAATTTCACTATCCTTCATCTGTCTAATTTTCAATGCTTCCGCGATGAGCTTCGCAACTGATTAGTTCATCACCTGATGATAACACGCCAGCGACATTTTGTCTTTTCGCTATATCTAACTGGAAAAATGAACAATTAGTCCGCACTTCATTCTAAGCAGTACAGTGGAACAGAAAGTGTTCTTCGTCATCAATAATATGAGAGAAAGAGAGAAAGAGAGAAAGAGAGAAAGAGAGGGGAGAGAGAGAGAGAGAGAGAGGAGAGAGAGAGAGAGAGAGAGAGAGAGAGGGGGGGGGGGGGGGGGGGGGGGGGGGAGTGACAGAGACAGAGACTATAACTACTAGTAATGACGAAATGATCACATCTACCCCAAACAGTCCGACAAAATGACAGTAAGATGATGCGCCAGACCAACTTCCTAGGAAGCCGACTGCTGTGGCTAAAAGCCGAGTGATTCCCACAACACCGCAACCTTCGTGGAGATGAAGCTATGAAAATAGCACGCCGACCCCCTCTGACAGAGATCAAAATAAACCTCTCCAGGGAAAGGCAGATAAACAGTGAAACCGATGCCCTCGCAATCTCCTCAGCCCATACAGAAAGATAACACATTGATCTTCACTCCTTTTTCCGATAATACATTTCGTCACATGTTCAACCTCCCACACCAGCGCCCCCCCCCCCCCCCCCCCCCCCCCGCCCCACCCTGCTCTTCTCTTCTTTTCCCCTGCCCTCACTGGTGTAGCAAAAGAACAGTTTCAAGAGGCTTGGAACCGGTTCCTAGTCAAGGCAGAAAAACTCTCCAAGAACTCTTGAAAATGCATGCCACGGGAAAATCACGATTACCTTTGACAAAAATTCTTGAGCATACGTGTACACTGAATTTTATGTTATAAATGCAGAGAGAGAGAAGAGAGAGAGAGAGAGAGAGAGAGAGAGAGAGGAGAGAGAGAGAGAGAGAGAGAGAGAGGGAGACGGAGAGAGAGAGAGAGAGAGAGAGAGAGAGGAGAGAGAGAGAGAGAGGGGAGGAGAGAGAGAGAAAGAGAGAGAGAGAGAGAGAGAGAGGAGAGAGACGGGGGGGGGGGGGGGGGGGGAACTGAGTCAGAGTCAGAATAAGAGACAGATGAGAGTGCGCTTTTTTTCACACCCCAATTTCTGACAGCTTATTCAGTTGGTTCCCAAAAACGACACAACTGAATAAGAGAGAGAGAGAGAGAGAGAGAGAGAGAGAGGGGGGGGGGGGGGACATGACAGGGGGAAACAATCGCATCATCGTGAGCAGTAGCAGGAGTAGAAGCGGCAGTAGCAGCAGAAGTCATAATGATGGTAGTACCAGTAACAGCAGCAGTAGCAGCAGTATATTCGTGGCAGTAGTAACAACAGCGGTACGGTATTAGCAGTAATGACAGTGGGTTAGGAATGGGTCGCACTTCAAGTCATGAAAGGCTGATGATATTTCCCCCAAACAATCTGACAAAATGACAGCGCAAGATGCCACAAAAAAACAGATTTCTAGACAACCGACAGCTGTAGCTGTAGGCAAGGAGATTCACGCTATACTACAACCCTTCGTGATGATGTAGGTGATGACATACCACACCAACGCCCTGTGACAGATAGCGAAATAAACCTCTCTAGGGAAAGGCAGATAAACAGATAACCGATGCCCTCACAATCTTCTCAACCCAAACACTCAAGACAGAACACTGATCTTCTCTCCCCATCTCCAAGTCTTACATTGCGAAAAAAAGCATTTAATCCCCCCCCCCCCCCCCCCCCCTCTGGCCCCGCCAGCCCCTCTCCCTCATTTTCCATCCTTCCCCTTCCCATGGAGGCGATTTACACATAGCGAATCTAAACGGGTCTGAACGGTTCTAAAGAGCCTTCACGCACCTACACTACCAGCCCACGCATGCTGAAAAGGTTTCCAAAGTGTTTCGGGCTCAGACTACCTCGCTATGTGGCCTGAAGCGTTCTACTGTCCAGTGGGACAGTGCTGTTAAGTCTGGAATTTGTCCGGAATTTACTTTGCCCATGGCCAGAGGCTGTGTTTTGCCACAAAGTTTGCGCAATGCCCACTGCTAGTAAACATAATGGCAGATATCCGGGGTGAAAATGAAACAAAACTGCCCTTTCAAATGTGGGCCAACCAAGCTGTTTAAAAGAAACAAAGATGCAAAACAAATCCACTGCCGTGTCTTAATTCTTCACCTAAAAAATCCACATGTCATAAAACAACCCAAAAAACACCCTGTGCACTTCTTGCGCACGCACCCACCTTTCTGGGTGAAACAACTGCTGAGCTCGCTGCTGCATTCTGGACGTACTTTCAGGGGTCAGTCTGGCGGTCAAATTGTAAATGGCTCCAAACCTTGAGTGGACCCATACACTTTGAGAACTGCGTTTCAATATAATGGGTTCAAAGGGTTTGGAACAGTTCCTGATCTGTGCCGAAGAACTCTCTCAGAAGATTCCTTAGCACATGTTACATGCTGAAAATAATTAACGCCTCCCCCAGCTTCCGACTTCTTGAACATATTTATACACTGGTTTGTTTTTTATACAGTAAGTTGAGAGACAGAAAGAGAGAGAGAGGCAGATCGCTGACTGACAGGCAGGTAAGCAACCACACAGAGAGAGAGAGAGAGAGAGAGAGAGAGAGAGAGAGAGAGAGAGAGAGAGAGACAGACAGACAGACAGACAGACAGACAGACAGACAGAGACAGAGAGACAAAGACAGAGAGACAGAGGCAGACAGGTCGACAGATGGAAGATGGGTTTGTTCACCCCAAGGTTCTGATGACACACTGTTAAGTCACTTCCTCAAAATGAGACATTTGATATAAATGAAACAACAGGATGAGGAGCAGCAGCAGCACAAGTAGTAAACAGTCGCGGCAGCAGCAGCGGGAGTAGAGTCGAGGCAAAAGCAACGCTAGTCGTAGAAAAAACTGGTGATGGTGGTCAGGAAACAGTGGACATAGTAACGATATTTCCCTAAAGTAATCTGGCAAATGACAGTGTAAGATAATGCATCACATCAAATTGCTAGGTAGCCGACAGCTGTAGCTCAAAGCCATGAGATTCCCAATACTCTACGATCTCCACGTGAAGATGAAGGCTATGGAATACCACACCGACCCCCTCTGACAGAGATCAAAATATACCTCTCCAGGGAAAGGGAGATAAACAGTGAACCGATGCCCCCACAATCTTCACAGCCCAAACAGACATGACAAAACATTGATCTTCTTTCCTGTCTTCCACTGCACACTGCGTCCCATATTCAGTCTCTCAAACCTGGCCCAAACCAGCCCTCTTTCCTCAGTCTCCACTCTGCCTATTGCCTCACTTGTGCACCTA
>JADBJO010001904.1:162500-170000 GCA_016801955.1 Conus betulinus | reverse complement strand
CTATTTTTGCACCAGTTTAATAATTTCGCATATATCGCTCACACGAAAGAAATACAGTTTATCTTTTGAAATCTCTTTGTGGCATACAAGAGAGAGAGAGAGAGAGAGAGAGAGAGAGAGACAGACAGACAGACAGACAGACAGTCAGACAGACAGGCAGACAGACAGACAAACAGACAGACAGAGGTCTTAACATTTACAGACAGAGAAACACACACACACACACACACACACACACACACACACACACACACACACACACACGCGTGCGCGCGCGCGCGCGCGCCCGTGCGTGCGCGCGCGCGCGCGTACACACATCGTCGCCAGCCATTACAACCTGAAGGGTGAACTTTGTTCTCTGACTTGATTGGATCACTGCGCTATCATTATCAGCATTTTCTACCATCGCCCCCACAGCTGTGGCCGCAACTTTTGATCATCAAAACTGGCATCCTCGCCAGCAGAGTGCTTTGTCATGTTTGATGCCAGGGTTGACAAGATATGATATAAACATAATACAATACAATACAACATGATATGATATAGTAACGTAATGTAATGTAATATAACAGAATATAATATAACACAAATTTATTAAAAAAAAATATTGTAAAAACGATATAGATTTAGCACAGTTTTTCCCGATCACTCTTCGATGTTGGCAATGACAGAAAGACTCCTTTCACACAACGACACTGCAGAGATAGTATGAAAATGTTACACTGACCTTTTCATGAAGGTCATGACAAAACCACACTGAAGAACGGGCACCCTCGCAATCTCCCCAGGTCAGACGGGCAAGATAAAACCCATTGATCTTGTTCCCCTGAGTCTGTGATCATGACGCCACTTCTGTCTTATCGCCTCTCTCACCACCACATTATTACCACGCACCCCCCCCCCCCCTCCCACCCCCCAAAAAAACCACACACGCCACATAAACACATATAGGCGCTTTGTCCCAAACCCACCCCACCACATCCCCATGAATGCCAGTACAACCCTTTCTCTTCTCTTTGTGCTCTTACTGACAGCACCCTTTAACACGTCTTTCATAGCGTCCAAGCCACCGTATGGCCCTATGGGGGTCTGAGACGCCGCAAATCAGTTGATGACCATACTAAACTGTGCAGACCACGAGACCTTTCAGAACCCTCATATGTCAACCATCACAAACACTTTCAAAGGGGCGAAATCACTTCCTGGCCTGGGCGGAGTGGCTCTCCCTAGTGACTCGTAAACGCGCATCATGTGTGCAGGAACTTAGACACCTGTGAGGGAAAAAAAAACAAAAAAAAACGGACAGCACCAAAAAAACTTTTCCAGAATGTGTGTATACACTGGGTGTTTTTTTTTTTTTTTTTTTTTTTTTTTTTTTTTTACACATTAAGCCCCCACCCGGAGAGTGGTGAATTATGTATGAGGTCACGCCCGCTGAGGGCACATTAGATAGGGAGGCGGAGTTTGTCAGCTTCTTAGAAAATGCGTGTTTTATGGATGGGTAGGTAGAGGCAATGGAGAGATGGCGGGTAGGCAGAGACGAGGGGAGGGAGCAGAGGTGGGGGGGTAGGGTAGAGATTCGGCTGCTGCACTTGTTTATCTTCAGTCTGAGTGCCAACCAAGTTTATGTGTAAGAAAGCCGTTTGTAAATGAACGTTTTCGTTTGAAACAAAAATGTGCTTTGTGGTCTTAGTAACGCACAGGAGAACGAACTGATGACTGACTGTTTCATTCAAATATGCTTCTACCTCTGACAGAAATTATATCAGTAGCTTTCCGTACAAACGCATTGTTATATAGGAACAAGGCTATTACATTCAACTTTGCACAAAAAAAAAAGTCATAATGACTATTGTCACACCATTTCTAGAATTTTGCTTATATTAAAATCATACACTGGGCCTATCTATTTTTCAGCTTACCTTTGTGGCATACAAGAGAGAGAGAGAGAGAGAGAGAGAGAGAGAGAGAGAGAGAGAGAGAGAGAGAGAGAGAGAGAGAGAGAGAGAGAGAGAGAGAAAACACGTGACAGAGAATGACTGGAGAAGGAATAAAGAAGAACAGAAGGAAGAAAAAAGGGTCATTGTACGTTTAATGATGGCGCTTGGCAACCATTTTGAAACAAACAAAACAAACAAACAAACAAACAAACAAAAACCTCTGACAGAAAAAACAGCACAAGTCATGCTGATTTCAAAGCACCCTGCTGGTGCTGCCGATACCAAAAATCGTCCTATATCATTCCGTCATGGTGGTGATGCGATGAAATATCTGAAGGACCTTTGACGAAGGTTAAAAATCAGATTTCTCAAGGAATGATGCACAGTGAATCCACTGGCTCTTGCGTCTTCCCAGCACAGACAGACAAACCAAATGGTGGATGTCTATGAAACATCACACCGAATGTCGACGAAGGTCGAAATACACCTCTCAGGGAATGAAACAAGGTGACTCCAACATCCCTCGCAAATACCAAGCCCAGACAGTAAAGCTGCAGGGTGGATCTTATTTCCATGCGTCTCTTTTCATTAACCCACTCCCATCTTCTCAACATCCACTCCTTTAATAGACTTCACCTCCATCCTAACCCTCTGCTCTCTCAATTTCCCTCCTTTGTGCAGTAATCTTTTATCACACAAAATATCCATGCTTACAATACATCTGCCGTCTATAGCCATCCTCAGACAGTTCAGTGTCCCAGGCAGAACACCTTTGTAAGTAAGGGACGAAACCGTGGACAGGTCTGGTTGGAGTGACCATCCCTGCAGATTCAAAGGCATGTGTCACTGTCCAGAACCGCAGACTTCAAATCCCTTGTTGCCCTCTCCCCCCTAAATTTCGAATGCTAGTGACAGCATCAAAAGATCTTCCTCTGAATGCTCTTATGCTGGGTTCTCACAAGCTTTATTCTCTGAGTGAGAGTGATAAAATACTATTAATAGGGTCGCCTGCTGACGGGTGATTAGATAGGGATGCAGAGTCTGGCGTTCTCCCGTTGCTTGTTTTACATTTCAAGGCAAAGCAGATCATGTGTGTTCTGAGGAGATTTGGCAGCAACAGTTGTTAACTCTTCTTCGTCTTATCTGAACGTTAAGATTATTTATGACATATCCATACGTACATTGTGAGAGTGACAGAGACGGGTGGAGAGAGAGAGAGAGGAGAGAGAGAGAGAGAGAGAGAGAGAGAGAGAGAGAGAGAGAGAGAGAGAGAGAGAGAGAGTCTGTCATTCAGACAGGCCAGCAGAGAGACACAAAGGTAGAGACAAATACTGAGACAGAGATAGAAACCATAAAGATACAGAGAAAATGACATCGTGTAAATAAATCGAATAGAAGTATAAACCAGAAAAAAAGAAATGGTGACAGATCTTCGTTTTCTCTCATAGCCCAGCTGGCCACACCGAGCCTTTTCAGAGCTGTCCAGCTCACACAGGAAATAAACATCATAGACTGGGCAGGTCAGATCATCAAAAAGAGTATATCCTGAAAAATACGTAAAAAAAAGAAAACCAATACACAGCAACCAATTTATTGATATCGTCATACGAGATCCAACTACGCTATGCTAAGAGTGCCTTGTTTTGTCCTTGATTTTCAATCAAAGGTTGGAGGGGGAAAAAAAAAACAGAATTTAAGGGAAGAATGGGCAGCTGAGATGCCAAGTCAGAAGCGTAACAGACAGGGGAGTTTGTGGTTAAATGCTTTTGATCGCTCCTGACAGTGACTTCAAGGCAACCTTATTGCCGATGTTCAAAGGATTCCTGCCACACGATTCCTTCTGATGAAGCCAAGAAATACCGCGCCGGTCCGTGACGAAGACCAAAATAAACCACTCAAGGGAAAGATAAACATGGAGCTGATAGCTCTCCCAGCCCAGGCAGTCAAGATAAGCCACTGACCCCAGCCCCCTGCGTCTAATTAATATCCACTTCGATCTTCTCCCTTTTTTTCTCTGCATATCATCTCTCTCTCTCTCTCTCTCTCTCTCTCTCTCTCTCTCTCTCTCTCTCTCTCTCTCTCATATACTACCCTTTCCTCTTCCGCATTTCTTACAGTGGCGATGATTCCTATACTCCTTCCATCTTCCTTGTTCTCTGGATGCTTTAATGACCCTGGCAACCGCACACTGTGTGCTGATATGAATGTCTTCAGGGGCAAAAACCCCACTTCTGGTCAGGGCGGAAGACTCCCACAGTGGTGGATGTGTGATATGTATACAGCTCAGGCTCTTGAAAAAGAAAACCATTTTACAGGTAATGGCACCAAATAATTTGTTCAGAGTGATTACATTTCGTGTATTTATACTTTAGATTGGTCCAGCGTGAGAGCAAAGTACTGGTAAGACTGCCCAGTGAACTAGCCGTTGTGGTGAAGTCGTTAGCATCAAGGACTCCCGGGAGGGAGGTCGTGGGTTCGATTCCCATCAGAGCCATTTCTTTTTGGGATGTTTCTTCCACAACTGGCTCCTACCCAGAGTTAAGTTTGCTGTGGGCTCAGTTGAAAAGACTTGGACCACACAGTGGCGTTTCATCCAATTAATCAATGTGTCTCTGAGAGTGTGCTAACATTTTCTGACCAAGACTGCAGGTTTCTGTATCTCTTGGGCCTGGTGACACCAGGTTACATTATTAGAGTACGCATGGAGTACAGCCCAGTCATGCAGTCTCAGACCAGAAAGGAAATCCGTAGCATAATTTACATCTTCATCAATCAGCACTGAAAAAAAAACTTACATTCTGTGCCCCTTTATGTCCTGTTCTCATGGTGACATCAGTTGCGATATCATCTCCACGTCTGTGGCGTTCATTTGGTTCTGTGGGGGTTACCGGCACTGATAAAGTCATTGGGACTGTCACTGGACGGACGTAATGGGCCCTTGCAGAGAAGGAGCTAGCTCACTCACGCCCATCCTGCAGCTATTCAATTAATGTCGTCAGTAGGGGGCTAAGTGGATGATCTCTTGCGTATGTTGAATCAGAACAGGCACCACTGGACGCCATCAAAGTAACTCAGCAGCAGTGCAGTAGCTCCTCCACTGGGTTGCCTCTCAACAACTTGACATCGACTGCTCAACGCGAATTGCCATTGCCAGATTGCGTCTGGCTGGGCCAGGCTGTTGCCATAGACGGTGGGATGGTGGGGGGAGGGGGGATTGCAATGAACTGTGTGAGTGCATAGAAATGCGGTGGGTTTTTTTGCCATTATTTCATGTTTGATGGAAAGAGCACTGGTGTGTAAACTGGTTTATTCTCCCAGATCAAGGTATGCTGGTATACAGTGTATTGGAGTCGCATTCGTTTGTGAAGTGTGCACACAGAAAATTATGGGTATGAGAGAGAGAGAGAGAGAGAGAGAGAGAGAGAGAGAGAGAGAGAGAGAAAGAGAGAGAGAGAGAGAGAGAGAGAGAGAGAGAGAGAGAGAGAGAGAGAGAGACTACTAGTAATGACGAAGTGATTACATTTCCACAAAACAATCTGATAAAATGACAATGTAAGATGATGCGCCAGACCAAGTTTCTACGCAGCTAACAGCTGTAACTAAAAGCTAAGAGCTTCCCGCTACACTATGATCCCTCTGTAATGATAAAGGCTATGAAATTCCACACTGACGGCCTTCGACAGTTATATAAATAAACCTCTCTAGGAAAAGGCAGATAAACAGACAGCCGATGCCCCTCACAATCTCAGACACTACAGAAAGAGATACATTGATTTTTTTTCTCTCTCCTTTCTCTGATAATACACTGCATCCATGTTCAATCCCCCCACCCCAGAAGGGAGAACGACAGTAGGAGCAGCAGCAACAGCAGCAGCAACTTTGTGACAACAGTAATAGCGGTAGTGCTACAATACTGATGCTGGTCAGGAAATGGTGTCGCTAGGAGTAATGAAGAGTGATGATATTTCACTCCCAAACAATCTGACAAAATGACAGTAAGATAATGCGCGAGACCAAATGTCAAGGTCGCCAACAGCTGTCGCTTTAAGCCAGGAGATTCTTGCTATAGTGCAATCCCTTTGTGGTGATGAAGGCTATGACATAGCACACCGACTCTCTTTGACTGAGATCAAAATAAACCTCTCCAGGGAAAGGTAGATAAGCAGAGAACCGATGCCCTCATACATAAACCATTGATCTTCTTTCCTGTCCACGCCTACACTGCGCCCCAACATTTAATCCTCTACCCTAACCCCACCGGCCTCCCTCCCTCAATTTCCACCCTCCCCTTCCCTCAGGAAGCGATTAGCACATGGCAAAACAAAACTGTCAGAACAATGCTTAAGCACTTTTACGCCTTCACACTCCAAATCCACTCTTGTAGAACGGTTTCCAATCCCACTGGGGGCTCAGACTACCGCACCATGCGGTCTGAAGCGTTTTGCTATCAGTGGAGCAGTGTTGTGAAGTCTGGAATTTGTCTGGAATTGACTTTTTCATGGCCAGCTCCTAGTAGTTTTCCTGCAAATGTACGCAACACGCACTGATGCTAGACACGATGGCTGATATCTGGAATGAAACGAATTAAAACTGACTCTTCAACTTTGAGCCAAGAAAGCTGTTCAAAAGAAAAAAGAAAGAAAAGAAAACCAAAACATTTGATATTGCGAAGTTTTGCCTGTACATGTTGCCATATCACTGGCTTGACTGAATTCTTCACCTCCAAAGAAAACAACTCAGAAGCATGGTGCGCACTTCCAAGCTCATCCATCTTTCTGAGGAAAACAACTGCTGCCTTCGCTGCAACATTCCACACGTACTTTCATGGGTACATCTCATGGTCAGGAGATTGTCGGCGCTTTTCTTTCTAGCGCGTATCAGCAGGCTAAAATGGTTGTAAACAGTTCTAATCCTTAAGGGGATCGAAACGTCGTGAATACGCGTTTTCCGTGTAATGATTTCACAGGGTGTAAAACCGCTTCCTGGTCTGTGCTGAAAATCCATCAAAGAAGATTCGTTAAAATTCTACACACTGAAATCACAATTAATGTCCTCCTCACACCCCCCCCCCCCCCCCCCCCCCCCACTTCTTGAACATATTTATACGTTGGCGTTTTACGCTGTAACTTGAGAGAGAGAGAGAGAGAGAGAGAGAGAGAGAGAGAGAGAGAGAGAGAGAGAGAGAGAGAGAGAGAGAGAGACAGAGACAGACAGACAGACAGACAGACAGACAGACAGACAGACAGACAGGCAGGCAGGCAGACAAACACAGACAGAGACAATGAGATGGAGGGAATGACAGACACAGAAACAGACAGTCATAACACAGACACAGAGCAGAAAGGCGGACATAATCATGGTCAGTTAATTTTTTTTTCACCATAAGGTTCAGATACTTCCACAAATGACACATCTTATACAAAAGGAAAGAACTCAATAGGAGCAGCAGCACCAGTAGCATAGTCATGGCACTAGCACCAGCAGTAGTAGTAACAGCGGGTGTTGTGGCCCGAAAACTACAGTGCTAGGGTTATGACACTGTGACTAAACTCCCTCCTAA
>JADBJO010001904.1:147500-152500 GCA_016801955.1 Conus betulinus | reverse complement strand
GAGCAATATGTACAGACAGTACCTCTGACGCAAGATATGCCAAAAGTTGTGAATGAGCAATATGTACAGCGAGTACCTCTGACGCAAGATATTCAGAAAAGTTGTGAATGAGCAATATGTACAGAGAGTACCTCTGACGCAAGATATTGCCAAACGTTGTGAATGAGCAATATGTACAGAGAGTACTCTGACGCAAGATATTGCCAAAAGTTGTGAATGAGCAATGCGTACAGAGTATACCTCTGAACCTTCCGCCACCCAAATTCAGATGAATTCCAGGGGGGATAATTGTGGCGACAGTTCCTCTTGTTACCCGCCTCTCATCAACAGGCGGGGAGAATGCGGGGAACCTGTTTGCACCCAGGTAAGCAGGCAGCCACCCCTGTCGGCGTAAATCGGTGCCAGACAATTTGCAGCCAGCTCAATGGCTCCGTGAAAACGGAGAGAGAGAGAGACAGAATGATGCAGGCGGCGTGTGTGCGGGTGTTTGTGTGTGGCTGGTGTTGTGGGTGTGTGTGTTGGTGTGTGTGTTGGTGTGATGTGTGCGGTGTGTGAGTGTGTGTGTGTGTGTGTGTGTGTGTGTGTGTGTGTGTGTGGGAGAGAGAGATGAGAGCAGAGAGAGAGAGAAGCGAGAGATTCTGTGTGGATGTGTGTGTGTGTGTGCGGTGGTGTGGCGCGCACGTGCGTGTGTGTGTGTGTGATGTGTGTGGTGTGTGAGTGTGAGAGAGAGAGAGAGAGAGAGAGAGAGAGAGAGAGAGAGAGAGGACGGAGAGAGCAGGGAGAGATAGATTAGAGAGAAAAGTGTGTGTGTCTCTCTTTCTGTGTATTTGTGCCTGTGGTCTGTGTCTCTGAGTCGCTCTGTCTATCTCTCTCATCTCTCCTCCATCTCTGGTCACTCTCTTGTCTCTCTGTGTGTGTGCTGTTGTGTGTGTGTGTGGTGTGTGTGTGTGTGTGTTGTGTGTGTTGGGGTGTGTGAGTGAGTGAGAGACAGGAGGGGAATGGAGGAAAGGAACGGAAGGGAAAAAAAAAAGGGAAAATGACTGCAGAACTTGAAAAGAAAAGAGGAGGCGTGTTTTACAGTCCAGAGAGGACTTTTGAAAAAAAAGTCGAGGGAGAGGAGAGAGAGAGAGAGGATGAGAGATAAGAAGAGAGAGAAAGAGAATGAGAGAGAGAGGAGGAGACGACAGACAGAGAGAGAGAGAGAGAGAGAGAGAGAGAGAGGAGAGGAGAGAGGGGAGACGAAAGACGAGAGGAGAGAGACAGACAGACAGACATAGAGAGGAGAGAGAGAGACGAGAGAGGAGAGAGAGCGAGAGAGAGAGAGAGAGAGAGAGAATGAGAGGAGAGAGACAAACAGTCACTGAGACAGACAGAGGACAGACAGAAATCGAGGAGCAACGAAGAGAGAGAGAGAGAGAGAGAGAGAGAGAGAGAGACAGAGTTGCTTTGTGGCGAGAGAGAGAGGGTGAGAGAGAGAGAGAGAGAGAGAGCAGAGAGAGAGAGAGATCATAAGTGAAGTTTTGCTGGCTCCACGGCCTTAGGTGGCAATACATTACACGGGCAGACACTAACGAAAGTCGGAGAGAAGAGCTGAATGAGAAAGTAGCGGGCGGAAGAGAGTGAAATGAATGGAGGGAACAGAAAAAGACAGAGAAACATAGAAAGAGAGAGACAGAGAGACAATAAAACTGACTGAGGGAATCAGAGAGACAGACAGAGAGAGAGAAATTTTAGAGAGAGAGAGAGAGAGAGAGAGAGATGAGAGAGAGAGAGAGAGAGAGAGAGAGGAGAGAGAGAGAGAGAGAGACGAACAGGCAAGTAGACAGATACACACAGACAGACAGACCATGAGAGAGAGGGGACGTGATCCCTCCATTAGCAGTATCCTGAAGGTTTTCAGGTGGTGCAAAGGACTAACTTAATTCAGAAGTGTTTCCACGGTACTTCCATTATCGTGTCGATCGACGAAGGTGGGCAAATTTTGGATAGTAAGCTTTGGAAATGGAGAGAGAGAGAGAGAGAGGAGAGAGAGAGAGAGAGAGAGAGAGAGAGAGAGAGAGAGAGAAGAGAGAGAGAGACAGACAGACAGACAGACCAGACAGACAGAGAAAGAGAGAGACAGAGGACAGACAGACAGAGAAAAACAGACAGAGACAGACAGAGAAAGAGAGAGGGGAGAGAGAACGTTCAAATGAACGTACAAAAAAATCTGTTCATTCTCTCTCTCTCTCTCTCTCTCTCTCTCTCTCTCTCTCTCTCTCTCTCTCTCTCTCTCACCCTCCGTCCTTCCCTTTCTCTCTCTCTGTGTCTCTCTCCCTCCCTCCCCCCCCCCTCTCTGTGTCTTTCTCTCCTTCCCTCCCTCTCTCCTCAGTGATTCCGTCGGCCTAAACCTCTCTCTCTCTCTCTCTCTCTCTCTCTCTCTCTCTCTGTGTCTGTCTCTGCTGTCTAATAGAATCTTGTATTTCACGTATATTCACAACTTTGTTAGATTACACGAACAAAGCGAATCAAAATAAAAAGGGAAAAAGTTTGGAAAACATGAAGAAAAAAAAAAAGACAACGCACGCACGTTTCCAAGTGTAATATACTCACTCAAAAGATGAGAATATGTGAAGGTGGATCAGTGGAGGGAGGCGTGGAGGGAAGGGGAGGGGAAAGGGCAGTGAATCTGGAGGGGGTGGGGGGGGGGGGGGGGGGGGGGCGGAGATTAATCCAACCGGACTGCTCCTAACGCAATCAACGGCATGCAAGTTTACCATTTTCTAGGCAAAATGTCATGAACGGATGAAATGCAGTCTGCATCAATATGAAAATCATGATCTTGAAAATAAATTACAGACAATGGACACCCAAAGATATGTTATGTGGATTAAGTTTGGTTGCAGAAGCATGCGGTGTTTTTGTTACTTTTCTTTTTTATACGTATTGTTTGCATGCATCAAGTCTCAATCGATGTATGAGGTTCGCAATATGTATTGGACCCTGGATGTATAACGTATGAATTTGCCGTGGTTTTAATAACTGGAATAAATTTTACTGTCAAGCTTCGACACATTTCACGTGATTATAATGGAACTGTTATAATGGAATTGTTAACGGTGTCAAACACAACACACACACACACACACACACACACACACACACACACACACACACACACACACACACACACACACACACACAAACTGAATTTGGGAACCTAATTCAATATTTCGGTCCGTTGCATATTGTATTGATGCTCCATAGTGAGAGGGGATCCGATAAACATTTACAACCGTTCCCTTCATGGTAAGACAAAGCACAAGACTTTCAATCTTATTACACACTCATACTGTCCTCTGTTCCAATTGTTACTGATGACTTGAAGCACTGACATGAAGTCTACACAAAACAATCTTTGGAAAATAGCTATGCATGAAATTAGAACATTGTTGCAAAAGCCGTGAGCAACAGTCAGCTCAGCTTTTGATACTGAATAGGCGTATCCAAGATGAAAAAGAGTCTCCACCTTCGGGTGAGGGATTACAAAGCTAGCGCCCGCTTTTCTATTTTCATGATTACCTATGGCAAATTTTACAGCATTAGCGTATTGCTCCGAAACATGCAGCCTCGCAATCAGTGTTAAATAATTAAGGTGTGCACTGGAATAAAATGGTGTGTGGGATGCATTCTTTGCAGCTTCAAAAACTTGAGCGTCCATGCGTTCAAATGCACTGGATGTATGTGATACCAAGGTTTAAAGGGAAAGACAATTTTCCGACTTCTCTTTAAGACATGGGTGTCTGATTGGACACTCAGTTCCTCATGGGGATGATTATCAACAGCACAGGCTCCCACTATATGTTTTTCACAGACTAGTTTTCTATATACATCTACGGGCAAACTACTAGATTCTCTATAACTTTTGTTCGGTTGACGACTGAACTGGGACCCAGAGTCATTTTAAATGCTTCACTGTCCGAACATTGAAGCCTTCTCAGGTTAGTGATTGGAACAGAGATCTTTCCGCCTCACTCCCCCCCCCCCTCCCTTTCTTTTCCCTCCCGTCTTCTCTCTCTCTCTCTCTCTCTCTCTCTCCATCTCTCGCACTCGCGAGTGCGCGCGCCCGCGCACTAGTGTGTGCGTGCGCGTGCGTGTGTGTATAACTCTGCAGGTATAATGTCTATTCCAGCTGAGTACCCTTTTGGGACAGATTTTAGTGCTGCCTGTACTCTCTCTACAAAGAGTTGGCGGTCAAGCTGAGGACAATTCGGCACAGCGGGATCTCCATCGTTATAGCTACACAGTTATAAGCAGTGCTCGTTCCACCGCTTATTCAGACATTCCTTTGAATTGTCTGGAATGGTGGAGACTCGTTCTTTGCCTTGGATGGCGGGGACTGGTTGTCTACTGTGTTGCTCTCTGACATGCTTTGGTTTGGTTTTGTTTTATATTCAGGCCGTCCTCTGTGTTTCCGCGCCGCTCACCTGCTTGATCTTCCATGGCTTTCCTCATTCTCTTTATGATCTCATCGCTGATTCTGTGACCCCCCCCCCCCCCCCCCCCCATCCCTTACAGCAGTAGCCTTTTCGGTTTCCTCTTGATCTTCTGTCTTTCATATTTGATCGCTACTGTGCTTCTCTGTGCCTTTCCATCTGATTACTTTTTTACCTCTTCTGCTCTCTCCTGTTGTCAGATAGGTAAAGGACCCCTGTCTTCACCCACGGCGTATTTGACAATATCAGCCAAGGACCTCATTAGCAGTTTCTATCATGGCTGATTTAAATATGAAGTCAATCCTGAATTGTTGTAACCAAAGACAGTAAGTGTTGTGAATCTACTGTCCAGCATTGTCTAGAATGCTCTAGTCCCCTTGGGATCTGTCAGTTCATCAAGGTCAAACCTGAATCTTGCGTTCTTCGCTTTGCTGATTTTTTTTTTTTTTTCAAGCGTTTATAAGATTTACAGAATCGACCACTGGGGCGGGGACAGTTACAGAATTGACCACTGGGGCGTGGACA
>JADBJO010001904.1:135000-137500 GCA_016801955.1 Conus betulinus | reverse complement strand
ATAGTTCTGTCTGCTTACCCCGCCCTACAGTCCCGCCGAAAGCCGCTACGATCGCCAAGGCAGCTAACAGTCGTGATTGATTGTGCACGTGCTACTGCTGCACGTCTTCGGCAGACTCGTGATCCTCATGCCGACATGTTTATTCATATCATCGCGTGCGGTCGTGCGATCGGCAATTATCCAGCCTGACAATGACATATGGTCAGAACTGATAAAGCCGATACCAGACCGAGTCGTGGAAGATTCAGAGGGGGAGAAGAGACGAGAAAGGAAAAAGAGAAAGATACTATGAGACATAAAGAGTAGTGAGTGAGTGAGAGAGAGAGAGAGAGAGAGAGAGAGAGAGAGAGAGAGAGAGAGAGAGAGTGTGTGTGTGTGTGTGTGTGTGTGTGTGTGTGTGTGTGTGTTGTGTGTGTGTGTTTGTGTGCGTGCGCGCACGCGCATGTGTGTATGCAGGGGTGGGGGGGGGGGGGGGGGGGGGAGGGGGATAGTAAAAGGGAGAGACAAGTAATAAAGATTTTCAGAAAGCACAAAGATCGTTTTTTTTTAAATATTGAAAACTGGAATATTCAGCTGGATTTTAGTAACATCCATGCCTCCATACATGAAGCCACATGGAAATTTTGAAAAATAGATGGAATGACGAATTATTTTAAGAACATGGACATTACATAACACACAAAGGAAACTCATCAGTAAATGAAAATTAAAATGTACACAAAGCAATTTTCAAATGAATACATGGCGAAGAAAACGAAAACGTCAATATATACATCCTTGCATACGAGAGAGGGGGGGGGGGGGGGGGTGAGAGAGAGAGGGAGAGAGAGAAGAGAGCCAGAGAGGAGAGAGAGAGGGGGGGGGAGCAGGGGGGGGAGAGAGAGGGGGAGACAGACAGACAGACAGACTGAGAGAGAGAGAGAGAGAGAGAGAGAGAGAGAGAGAGAAGAGACGGGAGAGAGAAAGAGAAAGAGAGAGAGAGGGAGAGAGAGAGAGAGAGAGAGAGAGAGACAGACAGACAGACCAGACAGACAGACAGACAGACACACAAAGGTACAAGGAGAAGAGAGAACTGTGTATCCAAACGACAGCAAACAAAACGGGGCAGCCCACATCAGCACAACACTGAATGATTTAGAACATTTCTGGTCACGATCTGCAAAGAAAACACACCTAAACCCTGTTCTGGGGGTTATCTGGTCGATTTCTCAATTTGGATCCATTTACATTCAGTTATCAGTCTCCGTCGAAGATGGTTTTCTTTTAATTTTGTTTTTAATATGGATAAAAGGGACTTCACTTTAAGCAAAATTTAAAGAAACTGATTTTTTACTTGAGAGAAAGCAAGTTAAATGAGGGGAGAAATGTTTTCTTATTTTCTCTTTTGTTTTCTTTTCCTTATAACGATCTTTCAATATCTGTGGTGTTGCAAGCCAAGCTAAAATTTTCTTTTTTTCCTTTCTTCATTCGGTATATAGATTATTTACAAGATGTATTGATTTTCAGGTAAACTGAAAGGTGTATTACAGACACACACACACACACACACACACACAAACAGACACACACACACACACACACACACACACACACATCTCTCTCTCTCTCTCTCTCTCTCTCTCTCTTTCTCTCTCTCTCCTCTCTCTCTCTCTCTCTCTATATATATATATATATATATATATATATATATAATAAAGAACAGACAACCCTGGAGACACTGCTGGAGAAACACAGTCACACACAAGATGTGTGGGTGCACTGCTCTCCAGAGAAACTGTGTATCCAAACGACAGCAAAAAAAACGGGGCAGCCCACATCAGCACAACACTGAATGATTTAGTCATTTCACGATCTGCAAAAAAAACACACCTAAACCTGTTCTGGGGTTATCTGGTCGATTTTCTCAATTTGGATCCATTTACATTCAGTTATCAGTCTCCGTTGCTGAAGATGGGTTTTCTTTCACACACACACATTAATATGGACATAAAGGGACTTCACTTATAAACAAAATGGGAAACTTTTGTAAAAGCAATGTTATATTTTCTCCTTTATTTTCTTTTTGTTATAACGATCTTTAAATATCTGTGGTGTTGCAAGCCAAGCTAAAAGATTTGTTTTTTCCAGCGCTCATTCGGTATATAGATTATTTACAATGAGATATGTTGTCAGGTAAAAAGGTTTTATTACACACACCACACACACACACACCCACACACACACACACCTTACACACACACACACACACACACACACACATCATCTCTCTCTCTCTCTCTCTCTCTATATATATATATATATATATATATATATGTCCGTGTGTATGTGTGTGTGTGTGTGTGTGTTGTGTGTGTGTGTGTGTGTGTGTGTGTGTGTGTGTGTGTGTGTGTGTGTGTGTGTATGTACATGTGTGTGTATGAGTGTGCGTGTGTTTTATACATACATACAATCATATATACAAACATACAGGTAGATAGATAGACAAACAGATAGATATTAA
>JADBJO010001904.1:127500-132500 GCA_016801955.1 Conus betulinus | reverse complement strand
ACACACACATACATGCACATATATATATATACATATATATACATATATGTGTGTGTGTGTGTGTGTGTGTGTGTGTGTGTGTATGTGTGTGTGTGTGTGTGTGTGTGTGTGTGTGTGTGTGTGGTGTGTGTGTGTTTGTTGTTGTTGTTGTTGTTGTTGTTGTTGTTGTTGTGTTGTTCCTCAGTTTGTCTTCTCACTAAAGTGATATCAGACGATGTGTTAATGGTGTGTGTGGTATGCGGATGTGTGCTATGAAAAGAATGGGTGGAGGGATTTGGGGGAAAGCGTGTACAACTTTGAATACTACTACTTGTTTTAAAAAAAAAAAAAAAACATATAAAAACCAATTAAAAGAAAAATGCCAACTGGACTCTGTAAGAAACTTTGACTAACTAATCTGAGAAACGAATATAATCATTCAACATTTTAGAGAGTGATGACGTCGATCTATCGGAAGTATTACCACCAGCCATGATAATCAAGTTCTTTGTTTTGGGCAATGAATTAACAAATGTGAAACACTTAGAGCATTTCCACACATACATCCAACATTTCTACTGAATTTTGTTTTCAGTGAATTTAAACGTAATCTGTGGATTAAGCTTCTTACATCTCTTGGTATATGAGTTAGATAAGTTTTTTGCTGTTTTATTCTGTGTTCCAGAACTGTATGCAATACAGGTATGATAGTACTGAGATTCACAGTTCTTTAAGGACTGTTGGAAGCTTTGCATTCTGAAAGATCTAAAGGTATATTAAGTCACTAGTGTGTGTGTGTGTGTGTGTGTGTGTGTGTGTGTGTGTGTGTGTGTGTGTGTGTGTGTGTGTGTGTGACTGTGGGCGTGCGTGTGCATGCGTGCATGGGTGTTTGTGCATACACTCATGTGTGTGTGTGTGTGTGTGTGTGTGTGTGTGTGTGTGTGTGTGTGTGTACAATAACAATAATCTAACATCAGTCTTTGCAGGCCATCCGGCCCATAATGACAAGGAGAATTGCAATAATCAACATCTAGTTGTAGGTGAACCTTTCATACAAAAAGGAAAGAAAAGACACTGCTGCAACTTTTACCACATCAACATCTTACTATTAGGCATTCAACAATATAAATCGCAGTTTTCAAAGCAAGCTTACCTTTAATATTTTGACAAAGTAATTGTACTTTCAGAGTGCTAGGAAAACGATAATAATATAGAGGCAGAAATTTCTTTCTCAGAGAACAGTACTTACAGCATACAAAAAAGAAAATTCACCAAGTCTTCAATCTGGTCACCATCACATTGTTTACAGTATGGGTCAACACTTAATTGTCCAAAACAAGAGAGAGAGATCAACACACACACACACACACACACACACACACACACACACACACACACACACACACACACACATACACACACACATGCACACACACACAGCATGTGTGTGTGTGTGTGTGTGTGTGTGTGTGTGTGTGTGTGTGTGTGTGTGTGTGTGTGTGTGTGTGTGAGAGCATCCCATCATTTGGGCCAATGGCCTAATCATGATTAAATTATCCGAAACTCTCACTCAGTCACTCTCTCTCTCTCTCACTCACTCACTCACTCACTCACTCACTCACTCTCTCTCTCTCTCTCTCTCTCTCTCTCTCTCTCTCTCTCTCTCTCTCTCTCTCTGTGGTGTGTCTCTGTAACCGTCTTTCCCCACACCCAACTTCTCAACTTTCTCTCCTTCTCGGTGCTAATTGTTCTCATCCCTTTCCCCTTTGGGTGCATGCAAGCGACTGTGAGCGATATCTCACGACGTGATATCTGGCTCTTTCACCCCACAAAGACACCCTGTGAACAGGCGACTGGCAGGCGGGAGTGATGGCGTGTTGATGCCTCTTGAAATCCACAATTAGACCCCAGTCATTCATCTACCGCATCCTTGTTTATTATTCAGAGAGCTTTGAAAAAAAAAAAAAAAGCGTCCTTCTATCACTTTAAAAATATTGCTGAGGCGATATTGTTTTACAGACGTCTGTCTTTCTTAACTCTTTCTTGTCGTTTGTTTCATGGTCCTTTTCTGTGATGTGGTTATCGGCATATGAAAGCAACATAACGGAATAAGCTATAGATAAGTGAATACAGAATGCTTTTAGAAGATGTAGTCAATAGACAAACGAGATACAAATCTGTATGGAAACAACTACAAAACTGAATATAAAGAGGAACAAAAAAAAAAAGGGTAATAAATGTAACAGAAAGAGGAAAACATCTTCAAAAAGCTATAAACAAAGATAACGCAACAGAATTCCCGCCCACACTTCACCTACACCCTTACACTGACTCACACACACAGACACACTCAAACACGTGCACGCCCATACACATGCGCATCATTCACCCAAATCATTCGACTCAGCCTTGTTATATTTGTATCTTTGAACAAAACTGTTTGGTCGCTCGATACTATTGAAATACAGATCTTGTGGATGAGTTTCATGACCTTAGGTTCATTTCCATTCTAGACACTGAAATAAGTGGACCAACTCACGATTCTTGGATTCAGTCTTACCCGGATACAAAGAAAATCGATAAGTTTATTACCTCTGACATGGAATTTTCCATGGAGTTTGCGTGCTCTTCTACTTTCTCCCTTCTTTGCCATTTCTCTGAAATATATTTAGTCAATATGTTTGGGTGGAATTCATACAATTAAAAGTGTCCTCCACAAAAAAGTGTGAGAGAGTGAGTGAGTGAGGTGTGCGTGCGTGCGTGCATGTGTGTTCCTGTGTGTCGTATTCCTCTGTGTGTGTGTGTGTGTGTGTGTGTGTGTGTTCGTACTTCTGTTTAACGTCTGTTCACTTTGAGTGATATTAGACATGTGTGTGTGTGTGTGTGTGTGTGGTGTGTGTGTGTGTGTGTGTGTGTTTATACCTTTATATCTCTGTTATATATCTACAGGCATACATCTCTTTCTGTCTATATCTGCCAGTTTATTCATTGACTTGCTTGTCTATCTGTCTCTCTATTTCTCTATTCAACTCTCTCTCTCTTGCTCTCTCTATGCATGTATATATATATATATATAATATGCTGAACAATTAAGTAGTGGGAAAAAAACAAGTGCAGGCTAACAATTCTGCAGTCATTATAGTAATGACTTGGCAAAGATTTGAATTATAAAAAAAGGGTTGAAGATGAAGAAGAAGGGGGGGGGGGGGGGGGGGGGGGGGGGGGGGGGGGGGGGGGGGGGGGGGGGGGATATATTATAAATATGAGAAACCCTTCACTAGCTGCCTGAGAAAACCATTGTACTTCCCTTCGAAGACAGATCTATTGGTATTGCCTGCTCCTAGACCTTTCATCCGCTGGATCGGACTCATCAAGGAGACACGGCTGATTGTGACTGTGCTCTTGGTGTCAAATACAGACACACTACAGTCCATAATTCTGTGGTGTTCTCACCCCCAAGGGTCCAAAAAAATCCCACAGCACCCCCACAGCAGCCAGCGAAGGGTATTAATGGAAACGAAATGTGAAAGCGTGGAGAGGAAAAAAGTTGCGAAAAAAACTAAAAGCATTATGCAAACAGTATAAAATGAAGGGGACAATCTTTGAGCCTAAGCTTGAGGATCTATTCAAGGATACAAGGGAGATCAAAAGATATGGAACAGTCTGAGAGGTCAGCTCTGCTGTTCAATAACCCCAAGCATTGTGAGTGGCTAAGAATTGTACAGAACAATCTTTACTTGGGTCTCCTAGGAGATGCAATCTCCCACTGATTGACCAAACAATATAATGCTGAACAATTAAGTAGTGGGGGGGGGAAACAAGTGCAGGCTAACAATTCTGCAGTCATTATAGTAATGACTTGGCAAAGATTTGAATTTGAAAAAAAAAAGGGGGGGGGGGGGGGGGGGTTGAAGATGAAGAAGATGGGGGGGGGATATATTTATAAATATGAGAAACCCTTCACTAGCTGCCTGAGGGAACCATCGTACTCCCTTTCGAAGACAGATCTATTTGTATTGCCTGCTCCTAGGCCTTTTCGTCCGCTGGATCGGACTCATCAGGGAGACACGGCTGATTGTGTCTGTGCTCTTGGTGTCAAATAGAGAGACGCACCACAGTCCATAATCCTGTGGTGTTCCTCACCACCAATATATATATATATATATATATATATATATATATGTATATATAACCTCAATGTACCATCGTCCAAAAAAAACGGAAGAAAAACAAATCTCACGAAAAAAGAAACACACACACACACACACACACACACACACACACACACACACAAACACACACACACACACAAGCCTTGGTTCTAACAACTCCTTGCCAAAGTTTAAGCCTGAATGGCCCACACATTTTAGCACCTTGTTATTGTTTGGATAACAGAGAGAGAGAGAGAGAGAGGAGAGAGAGAGAGAGAGAGAGAGAGAGCACCCCTATATGTGCTTCTTACACTTGGAGATAAATATGTTGAATTCTTCCCAAACCTTCTAATGTACAGCATAAGGGTCCAGGAAGGGAGGAGCAGCAGGGGGCTAGTAAGGAAAGATAGGGAGGGTGGGGGGACTAACATATGTTTGTGCCTAGTGAACTTCTGAAACAAACCTATTGCTGAAATCTCTGTATCTGTCTCTGTCACACACACACACACACACACACACACACACACACACACACACACACACACACACCATACTCTGTGTGTGTGTGTGTGGTGTGTGTGTGTGTGTGTGTGTATGTGTGTGTGTGTGTGTGTGTACCCCATCATGAGGGTCAATGGCCTGTGCATGATTAAATTATCCGAATCTCTCTCTCTCTCTCTCTCTCTCTCTCTCTCTCTCTCTCTCTCTCTCTGTAACCGTCTTTCCCCACGCCCAGCTTCTCAACTTTCTCTCCTTCGCGGTGCTAATCGTTCTCATCCCTTTCCCTTTGGGTGCATGCAAGCGACTGTGAGCGATATCTCACAACGTGATATCTGGCTCTTTCACCTCACAAAGACGCCCTGTGAACAG
>JADBJO010001904.1:115000-122500 GCA_016801955.1 Conus betulinus | reverse complement strand
AAAGATCCTGATGATCCAGAAAGTGATTGGAAGGGCGGCGCGAATGAAGGATTCTAGAAGAGAGGCGTCTGATCCACTGATAAGCAATTCAGTCCGATAAGTGGGCGAGTTCTACACAAAATAGGCTGCAGACACTATGATGTATACAGTAGTGATGGAGACCGGGTGAGCGAAGGTTGCAAGCAAGAATTGGAAAGGGGGTGGATGACGGCTGAGAGGGGGACGGATATGGGAAACTTCACATTGAGTGTAAGACCCTCTCTCTCTCTCTCTTACCCCCCCCCCTCCCCTTTTTATATCCCCGCACCCACACTCGTACAAGTCGTAACGAAAAGAAAGCAATGGAAAATAAAAAGAAGACAAAACTGAATAAACAAACTAAACCAAAAATGAAATAAAATTGAACTGAATACAATAAAAGAATAGTGAATCAAACAAAAACTAATGTCATTAGTACACAGACACTCCAGAGTGAAAGACGAAGGCAAAGACCTGGCGAAAAAGGCTAAGGCAACAAAAAATCAAAGGCAAAGACCTGGCGAAAGAGGCAAAGACAAGACGAAGGCAAAAGACCCGAAAGAGGCCAAGGATCAACAGAAAGACAAAGGCAAAGACAGGGCGGGAAGAGGCCCCCAAGATCAACAGAAAGACGAAGGCAAAGACAGGGCGAAAGAGGCCAAGGATCAACAGAAAGACGAAGGCAAAGACAAGACGGGAGAGGCCCAAAGATCAACAGAAAGACGAAGACAAAGACAAGGCGAAAGAGGCCCAAAGAATCGACAGAAAGACGAAGGAAAAGACAGGGCGCGAAAGAGGCCCAAGGATCAACAGAAAGACGAAGGCAAAGACAAGGCGAAAGAGGCCCAAGAATCGACAGAAAGACGAAGGAAAAGACAGGGCGAAAGAGGCCCAAGGATCAACAGAAAGACGAAGGCAAAGACAGGGCGAAAGGGCCAAGAATCGACAGAAAGACGAAGGAAAAGACAAGACAGGGCGAAAGAGGCCTAAGGATCAACAGAAAGACGAAGGAAAAGACAGGGCGAAAGAGTCCTAGGGATCAACAGAAAGACGAAGGAAAAGACAGGGCGAAAGAGGCCTAAGGATCAACAGAAAGACGAAGGAAAAGACAGGGTGAAAGAGGCCTAAGGATCAACAGAAAGACGCCAGGAGAGTATCAGAACACAGCATGGATGCTTGTCAAGGAGCCAAGAACACGGGTGGAGAGAAACAGACCACGCCAACACAAAAAGAAAGCAAACATGCAGAGAGAGAGAGAGAGAGAGAGAGAGAGAAGAGAGAGAGAGAGAGAGAGAGAGAGAGAGAGAGAGAGAGAGAGACAGACAGACAGACAGACAGACAGACAGACAGACAGACAGTGGATCAGTGGTACCGATGAGGTTATTGATTATGAGAAAGAGGCTAAGGACAATGAGCAGAGTTCAACGATGACGGGGTATACGGAAAGTACATAACAGCAACAACAACAAAACAAGCATAAGAAGAACAAAAAAAGGAATTTATATATAGAAAATGAGACTATGGATAAAGAGAAAGAGACCACAAGGCAAGAGGAACCGATCCGGGATAAAGCGATACTAAACAAGGTTGAACATGAAGAGTTTATGGGTAAGCAGACCGATAAAAGGGGGTAAAAAAAAAACAACTACGGATCAAAAGTAAAAGACCATCAGTAAAGAGAAAAGAGATCGTGGATACAAAGAAACAGACCATGGGTAAACACAAAGAGACCATGGATAAAAAAACGAAATGCTACCACAGACAAAAAGAAAGACACCACAGGTAAACAGTCACGTCCACAAAATGAAGAAACACGGATATACTTTGGGTACAGAGTTTATAGACCACGGGTGACAAGAAAGGGGCCAGAGATGAAGAGTCGATGATTCTGATTGAAAAGGAAGCAAAGCAACACACACACACACACACACACACACACACACACACACACACACACACACACACACACACACACACACACACACACACACAGGATAAGGACAAAGCGGAAGCGGACGCTGGGAAAACAAAGAGAAAAACATGCTAAAACGTATCATCCACGGAATCAAAACACTTGACTGTCCAACAAAGGAAGGAGCGCAGCTAGATCTGGACAACAGAGACATGTCCAATCATGAGAAGATCACCACTAAGGCTCTGTTCCAGACAAAATGAAATGCGGAAAGATTTCTGACCAAATGAAGAGCTACCACCGTCTGGACAGAGCTTATCAGACACAGCCGAACAGCCGACTGGGTGCTCATAGGCCAAATACACTGAACAGTGAGCAGACCGACAAACGCGCCTTTGTAGCACTGCCAGAAAGATCACAAGCAGACAGTACTCAACACAACACCGACTGGGCAGCAGTCCGTCATCTCCTTCGGAGGGTCCCCTCTGTTCAAAGTGGCAATGAGTGTTCCCGGTGGACTGCTGATGCTGACGCAATGAAGGTGTGTGAAGTAATGTCATGCCGCAGAAGTGAAACTGAAAGTGAGACAGAAAAGAAAAGAAAAAAAAAAAAAAAACAGACGTAGAAGAAGTGAAAAAAAGGGATAAAGATGGATATAGGCCAGAGAAGGAGAGAAAAAAGCCAAGTTAAAACACACACACACACACACACACACACACACACACACACACACACACACACACACACACACATAGGTACACAGAAAGAAACGCGTTGAAAATAGAAGTAAATTCACCCACAGAGACCAGAAGTAACAGAAACAGATTAAGCGGTCACACACACACACACACACACACACACACACACACACACACACACACATACACACACATTCACACACACACACACACACACACACACACACACACACACACACACACACACACACACACACACACACACACACACACACACACACACACACACACACACACACCACACACACACACACACACACGAAGACAGCTCCAAAAGATCATGAGCATTCAGAAAGATTAAAAAGACAGCTGCAGGAGAACAAACACAGACAGACCAGACCTGCCCTATTTTCGCAGTGGTCAGCGTCGCGGCCTGTGTGCTGAGACATCGTAGGATCGAACCTATTAAAGCCACTTCTGTATTCGATTTTCGGCCCCGGCAACCTGCAGTCTACACAGAGCTGAGCAAGCTCTGGGCTAAAATGGGAAGAACGGAACCACTGAGTCGAATTTCATCCACTCGGTGGATGCGTTTTGGTTCACCTTTTCTGACCATCCCTGCAGGTATCTGCATCTCTCGAGGCTGGTTAAATCAAAGCCCTGATGAACTATGAAAGGAAACGTAGAATACAACCCTGTCATGTAGTTTCAGACAAAAATTGAACTTTTGAGAATCATTTCAATAAAGAAAGATTTCCGAAGTCTTTCGTGCCCTGCTCTCTGTCCTGACGTTAGTTTGGATTTTCTCTCTCCATTTCTCGGTCCGTGAAGAGTCCATTTCAATGTCACAGATACTGGGAAGTTCGTTGTGGCTGTCGGATGGATGCGGTGGCGATTTCAGAAGTGGACGTGCATTCATGCTGGCCACGAAACTAAACAATGAATGAGATCTAGTTGCAAAGTGAGGCGATGGCATGTGGAAATTACACAGATTTTAAATGCTAGTGATCACACACTGCCACAAAACTTAGATAAACGAATCACACGACAAAACACGACGCGTTTAGACTTCTTAGGTCTTCTTCAGGCAAGATACAAAACACTCAGGACAACAAAAATGAAAGAGCAATCACTTATCTTCATACACTTCAGCGCAAGATGGGCGTTGAATCACTTGTGCTGACGTGTATGAAGGTAAGTGATTGCCCGTGCATTTTCGTGGTCTTGAGTGTTATGTATCTCGTCTGAAGAAGACCTAAGAAGTCTAAACGCGTCGTGTTTTGTCTTGTGATTCGTTTGTCTTCGTTTTTTTGGCAGTGCACTATCACTAACATCTACAATTTGTTTAAACAATGAATGTTGTTAGCAGAAACCTTATTACATGTTTTCCCGCGCCCGTTGGATCAAAGCAGGCGCCAGGGAACACCACCGAAGTAGCAGCGACAAGGATTTTTTTTTTTTTTTAAAGAGCAGGAGGGGCATCTAGGAGTCACGAAACTGGTTTCAGCTCGGCCTCCTTAGAGTGTGAGGATTTCAGGGCTGAAACGTTTGTCTGGGGGTGGAAAGGTTGGGGTGGGACGGGGTGGGGGGGGGGCCTCTCTGAAGACCTGAAGTCAAGCTCTACCAAGAGTTCCAAGAGATCGTTCGATCCCCGTTACATTTGTATTTTCCTCGTCCCTCTTCACTCCATGCCCTGATGATCCTCATTAGATCTTAATGCCACCATGGTTATTTTTTTGTACTTCCCAGTTCTTATAGAACAGGGAAGTACTTTACAATGGGAACGAAGAAATGCTGTGTCACCATGGTTGTGTGTGTGAGTGTGTGTGTGTGTGTGTGTGTGTGTGTGTGTGTGTGTGTGTGTGTGTGTGTGTGTGTGTGTGTGTGTGTGTCCGTCCGTCCGTGGTCAAAATGTATTCCACTCGCTCCAGACAAAACTACTTGGCCGATCTTTCTGAAAATTTGTAGGTATGTTCATTATGGATCCCGGATGATGTCCGATGTTTAGGTTACTGTTATAGCCGTTACTAACGGCTATAATGGCCCATAACAGTTTTCTTCTTTTTGGAAAATCTGAGAAAGGACATGGCCGATCTTTCTGAAAATTTGTAGGTACGTATATTATGGGTCACAGATGATGGCCGATGCTTACCAGAATAGCCGTTACTAACGGCTATAACGGACCAAAACGGTTTTTCCTCTTTATGGAATGTCTCACGCGTATTCAAGATAAACTGGGATACGTTTATATGCTTTGCATCTTGTTATTTTCGTCATCATACATGTCATCTTTAAACCCAAAATAGTTCTGTATACGGGGTGCACCGTTTGCTATATCGCAATGTGTGACACATACCTGTCTGCGCGTGGCGGCAGGAGAAGGGGAGGATATACACGGGGGGGGGGGGGGGGGGGGGGGGTGGGGAGGTGGGGGAATTGGGAGTATGTGGGGGGTAAATGCGCGTGCGTTTGCAACATTTGCTTTTAAAAAACTTCGCGTTCATGTTTACCCTGTATTTAATGTTAAAGGTTTTATGCGCAAAATATTGAGAAAGAATTTTTTTTCCTATCCACAAAGTGTTCCTTGAAATTATTCATTTATATTAATATATTCTAATTCACAGAACAGATAACCTTTTTCTTTTAAATTGTTTCCCTGCAGATAGCGTTTTTTTTTCTTGAAATGGTTTCCCATCTCAGCGGAAGAAAGATGATTTTTTTTCTATTGTCAAAATTGTCTCCTTTTTAGGACTACGCATATCACATTGTTCCCTATTTTCTCGCATCATCATTTCCAACAGAAATGTTACAAATTACTGGCGCACACCCGGAATTAAAAAAAAAAAAGAAAAAGAAAAAGAAAAAAAAAAAAGAAGACTTGCCAGGGTTGCCGAATGAGAGAGTGGAGGACAGAGAAGGGGGAGGGGGGGGGGGGGGCACTCATTTCTGCCTCCACACCGGGCATGCTGTGCAGCACGTACCAGCGTGATCCGATAAAGGCCGTTGAAAACGCTCATGTGTCACCCGTGACCTGGTCCTACGGAGCCAGAAGGAAAAAAAAAAAAAAAAAAAAAAAAAGGAAACCCGCATTTACGTATTCATCCTTACGTCCCCTATCAGCTGTTCCCTGTCCCCACCCCCGCTCCCCACCTTCACCCCCTTCCCCTCGCCTGCCGTCTTTCAACTGCAGCTGTGAGTGCAGAAATTGTAATTCCGTTAATAAATCTTTTTTGTTTGTTTTTTTTTTTTTTCCTCGACGGCTAGAGCAAGAAAGTCTCCCCTTTCATTATTCGCTTATCTGGAGGTAGGTAAATCTTTACAAAGGCAACAAAGTCCCCATTTTCATAAATGATAAGTTCCCCGTGTTAATACTCGTTTACCTAACAGTGAATATTCACACGGGTAACAAAGTCCTCTGTTCGCAGTTCGTTATATTTTGGGGGTAAATGTTCCAAAGAGCAACAAAAGCCCGCCCTGTTTATTATTCATCGACATTGCGGTAAATCTTAACGATGTTTTCGTGGAGGGTGGGAGGGTGAACATGGGAACGGGGTGGGGAAGGAGAAAATCTCCTTTTCATTACTATTTATGTTATTAAACGTATAAGGGGACGCATGGAGAAGGGTGGGAAGGTTTGGAAAGGGGAAAAAGGTTGAGTGGGGAGGGAAAGCCCACCTCTCGCTATCAATTCGTCTTAAGATAGATGGCGCTGGTCTCAGACCCATGGTTCAGACAAAGACCTCTAGCCAGAGGATTAGAACACGAAGACGGAAAACAAACTCTTTCAGGTTCGCCCAAACTCAGATGCTACTTCAGAATGACTGCTTCTTTTCTCAATGTGAATTTCTTTTCAATTTTTTTTTTTTCTCGTCCAGGTGATCTCTCATCGAACAACACTTTCATAGCTCTTTTGATACACACACAGAGAGGCACACACACGCGCGCGCACATGCATGCATACACACACACACACACACACACTCACACACACACACACACACACACACACACACACACCACACACATATGGATGCGGGGGGGGAGGAGGGATGAGAGAGAGAGAGAGAGAGAGAGAGAGAGAGAGAGAGCGAGAGAGAGAGAGAGATACATACACAGAGAGAGACAGACAGAGAGGCAGGGCGGGGGTGGGGTGGGGGTGGGGGTGGGGAGAAGAATTCTCTCAACACGCACTGCTTAAAACCCTTCTTAAGTAACCAGCTACATCATACCAATTTTTCTTTTTCTTCATTTCGTAGTCCCATACACGTATTTGACATTGCTCTCCTGTCTCCTTAGTATTCAATGTTGTTTACTCTGTTGCAGCTCCCCCCCCCCCCCCCCCCCCCTATATATATATGATATTGAACATCATTGTTAGCACAACACAAACATTCACACGAGGGAAACACACACACACACACACACACACACACACACACACACACACACACACACACACACACACACACACTGTCACTAAGGAAGTGTCGCATGAGACACACACACAACAGAGTAACTGATGCGGAGCCTGGTGAACGTGACGCCCGAAGGCTGGACTGTCCAGTCCTCATCTTCACAAAGATCAGCTGGTCTTTTCTGGAGAGGAGAGAACAGCCTTCCTCGCTGAGGCTCGCTGGCCATGCCAGCGCTTCAAAACGACATCAACGCGAGACATATATATATATATATATATATATATATATATATATATATATATATAATATATAGAGAGAGAGGAGAGAGAGAGAGAGAGAGAGAGAGGAGGGAGACGGAGGAGAGGGAGGGAGAGAGAGAGAGAGAGACAGAGACAGACACAGAGAGAGGCAAGGAGGGGGAGGGGGAGGGGGGAGGGGGAGAATTCTCTCAACAAGC
>JADBJO010001904.1:95000-97500 GCA_016801955.1 Conus betulinus | reverse complement strand
TGTATCTCTCCCTCCTTGCCGAATCCCTCCATCTCTGCCTCTCTCCCTCCTTACCGAATCCCTGTATCTCTGCCTCTCCCTCCTTGCCCAATCCCTCTATCTGTATCTCTCCCTCCTTGCCGAATCCCTCCATCTCTCTGCTTCTCCCTCCTTGCCTAATCCCTCCATCTCTGCCTCTCCCTCCCTCCCGAGCAGTCTGCCTCAACTCCTAAAGCTTGCGTAACATTGACGGCATCTGGCAGGGGAACCAGGGCTATTCTACAGATCGCGCCAGACACACTGCACGCACACTCTCAGGTCGCTATCTGCCCGCGAGCAGGCACAGCCCCAATGCTTCATCGGCTTCCGAAACAATTGCCTGTGATTAACAGGCCAACGAGAAAATACCCCCCCCCCCCCCCCCCCCCCCATCCCCCCCCCCCCCCCCCCAAACATCACGCTCGCCTCCTACGCACCACTTTTTAAATAACCTTTCTCAGTAATTCCAGCCGAATCCCCCATCCAATCTCTGCTGCTAACACACGCTGTCTTGTTAATCATGTCTACGCCTGGATGGTCTCGGCTGGTGTTTATCTCACGTCGTTCCACCGCCCACTTTGATTAGCATGCTAACACGTGCATCAATAGAAAACCAAAACAGCGAAATAGGTCGGGTTTTGAGGCTTTTTTTTTTTAAAATTTGTTGTTAAACTAGAGATATGAGGGCTGCAGTATTAGGCATCTGATAGAGAGAGAGAGAGAGAGAGAGAGAGAGAGAGAGAGAGAGAGAGAGAGAGAGAGAGAGACAATGTTGCTTACAGCCTGGCCGACCGTTAAGGTCCATATCAGGGCTGTCACCTCATTGAAGTCAACTCTAGAAATGGATGTACACACACACACATACACATCCCCCCTCCTATATATATATATATATATATATATATATATATATATATATATATATATGTGTGTGTGTGTGTGTGTGTGTGTGTGTGTGTGTGTGTACAAAAGAATATTAACACACACACACACACACACACACACACACACACACACACACACACACACACAATTCACTGAAAGAAATTTATATAAAAACACACTTGCAAGTCTTTCGTCCCTAAAATCTTAGATTAGATGAAAAATGTTGATTTTTTCAGAAACTCAAAAAAAACAAAAACAAAAAAAAAAAAACCACACACATCAGATTGGACATCTCTGAACAAGATGTTCAAGGAGGCTGCAGCATCTTGTAGGTCTAAACACACTATGAAAGCGTTTCATAGTGAGTGGTACATTACTTGAAATGCACTACAGAGCTTCTTCGCTTTTAAGAAAATACGAGTGGGTATAACTCTAGTGGCCTGTGTACAAACGGCACAAGACTGTTTCTTCTATGCGGCTGCCATGGAACATGGTAAACAACTCTGTCAGCTTTGGACGGATTTGGAAGAGATTGTTATCCATCTGTGAGTTCCATTCCTCTCGCCCGAGGTCTTTGACATAAGCCTGTGCTTTGGGTTTCAGATCAGCGTGAGGGATAGACAATCTGCTCCACTCTTTACTTGTGGCATACTTGGCAAGTTGATGAGCCGCCTCACTGCTTCGAATGCTGACAAGGAAACCGAGCAAAACTAGGTTGTATTCATCAGATTTCAGAGAGAAGTACGGTTCGAACAACTTCAGCAGTTGAAGATGCTTAAGGTTATGGCCAGCGATAGCCTCCTAAGTCTAAAAACGTCTGACAGCTCTAGACTGAAGATGAAATAGTAAGACGTGGTGTCAATGTACTTTTGTTCAAAAGACTGGTCTACTCGTTGATTTGTGGATTCGTGTGTGTGCTTCTTTGTTTCAGAATCAAAATCAGACTTCGTAGCTTTTATGTTGTTTACAGCCTAGCGGACCGCAGGGAGGACAGGGAGGAGGTGGTTGGGGGGAAGGGGAGTATATGTGGACTGAACCGAAATCAGACATATTTCAGACTACATTAGGAGCACAAAATCATTCCAGAATGGAGGTGGGGATGAGTGGAAGAGGAGAGATAGGAAAGAAAGAGGAGACGTAAGAAAGCAAGGAAATAAAAGGTACACTGCGTAGTAAAAAAAAAAAAAAAAACCCTCTGGGGTTAAGACGCAGCGAAGTTCCCATGCACTCCCTGAACATGTCCGGAACATGACTCGGCCCCACTGCAGCCAATGGCGTCACGCAGAACATTGGCACGCGCTCACGTCACGCGGCAATCGCCCCACTTCTTCAAACCTGCCTCAGCTCCAAATCTTCATCAGCTCCGGAAATAACTGACAGTGACAAGGTGGACAGCGAGAAATAAATCCCTACTCCCCCTTCCTTGTGTGAAAGCTGGGCTCAGTGGTAGCAGAGCAAAGAATTCCCAGTCAAAGGGTTTAAGTTTAAATCCTACTAATCCTGACATAAAAACTGGCATTCCATTGCCCATCTTAACTTTTTGTCGTTCTAATAGCGTCGGTATAGTCTTAAATAAGCTCCTCTCTACTGGGATGAG
>JADBJO010001904.1:85000-90000 GCA_016801955.1 Conus betulinus | reverse complement strand
CACACACACACACACACACACACACACACACACACACACACACACACACACAAGCAGAGTGGAATAACAAAAGCGAAAGATGAAAGAAACGAACAGCCAGCACATACAGCAACAAGCACAGATTTTCACGCACGTTTAGACACACACACACACACACACACACACACACGCGCGCGCGCGCGCGCGCGCACACACACACACACACACACACACACACACACACACACACACACACACACACACACACACACACACACACACACACACACACACACACACTGTCTTTACACACACTCACCTGACAGACTCTTTACTCTCCCGCAGCAACGACTTTCCGTTGATCTCGATCAGCTCGTCGTTCACCTTCACCCTCCCGTCCCTCCTCGCCTCTCCCCCTTCCTGCACCCCCACCACCCGTATCACGCACCCGGGGTTGGTTGGGGGGCAGGGTTCCGAACCGGGAGCCCTGCGAGTGGTGCTGCACGGGGGATGAGGAGGACACGTTGTTCATGGACCCCCACCCGTTCTCACGGGCACGGTCACAGCTGCGGTCCCTGGCACTGATGGGCACCGCCTCGATCTGGATTCCCAAGTCACTACCCGCACGGGTGAAGATCTCCACAGAAAACACCTGGTCTTTCCGGGGTGGTTTGGAGGGCGGCGGGGTCCGGGTGCATTCCCGGCCCAACGTCCTGCTTCCGTGGTGGAAGTGAGGGGCGATGGCTGTGGCGTCGCTGACGGACTTGGGTTTGGGTCCCTTGTCGAAGGAGGAGAAGGAAGCCCAGCGGTTCGGCGGGGAGGTAGCGGCTGTCCTCCATCATCCCGCTGTTCAGATCCATCTGGGAGGTGGAGGCAGAGCGCAGAGGGCAGTCCCCGAATGCCGCACTCCGCACCGGTTCTTCTGGCGCCCAGCTTTCCAGCGGCCGCTGCCTTTGCGGGTGTGGTGGCCGTGGTGGTTGGGGAGGATTTTGCTGAAGTAGGATTTCAGGGTATCCATCGCGGAACTGGGGGCGGCTGTAACGTGTTAAAGCATGCTTTTTTGCACCACGATTAGAGTCTGTTTGTTTAAGGTCTGTTTGGCGTTGTTTCTTTATAAATTCCGACTTAGGTTAAACCGTTCGTCTAGAGGCTTGTTTCCTAGAATTTTAAAGAACTAAAATTTAGTCACCCTTTAGCGCGAATTAAATACACACACAGCAGTGGAATGAATGAGTAATAACCCTTATGTTGTCTTAAAAGGATTTGAATGTTCCTCTCCGGACACACTCTCCGCAGTCTTAAAACCAACTGAAAAACTGAGATGACGTTCTTTGTCTGCGCCTACATTAGCATAGTGATTCCTTGCGCGGATTAAACACTCCAAGTATTCAACACCGATTTAATTCATCTGAGAGTGTCTCTTGAAAATAAATGAACGGGAATATACCTAGGACCAATACCTTATCGAACAATGAAAATGTGTTCACGGAGAAACCCAGTTTTAACACACGTTCAGTCAGTGTCCCACACGTCAATTTGCATTCACAGCGGCCGAAACTCCTGACCCGCATACCTCGTCCGCTGGAACTGGCACGGCGGGGATCATCAGTATGCTAGCCCTGAAGTTCGGGGAGCACATTTTGCAGAAAACCTGAATGCCCCATTTGCAATTCAGAGAGACGGGAGACCAGGGACTGTCTGTCCTATCGATCAGTTCATCTTGCGCCGACCGAGAAAAGGCCAGGAAAACACTCCGTTTCCAGAGGAGAAGGCAAGCGTGGTCCCAGAGCTCTTGCCCTTCCCACAGCAGAATCTGGATGCCCGACAGCAGGACCGTTTCCCAGAATCCTCCACGTGTTGTCACTTTCGTGACGTCATGAACGTCAACACGGGACAAATTCCACCAGAAGTGTGTGGGGGGATCGATGTTTTCCACGGTTGCTTTGGCGACGAACAGTGTACAGCGATTAGATATGGACAGACGTTGTGGGAGGACAGATTCTCTCAGCTGTTAACTGTCACTTGTCTGCACACACCCTCGCACTTTATGCTTCGATCGTGTAATCGGCACAACAGTGGGACATCGAGTAGTGTACATTCCTGTGTCATTTTTTTCTTTATGTTTGAATATTCTTCAAGACTCGTTTTGTCTTTTACACTGCGACTGTACAATCCGTAATTCATCTCTTATCTCACACAGCTTGAATTAATGCAAGACTTTCCCCCCCTATCTTCTGAAACTGAACCGAGTATATGTTTTCTTTTTTCTATGTCAGTGAGCGTTCCTCACGTTTTGCAAGCTAAAAATTGGGAGATATTCATAAAGTTTGAGCATTTATAAGAATTCTGCATATGTAGTCATTCACAAAACCCACAGGTATATCCTGCTCCACATTCCATTACAGTCTTCTCATTAGTTCTCCACTCAGTAACAAGAGTCAGCGGCGTATTTCAGTCCTGTTACCAGTGAACACACACAATGACTGAAGCAACACCATGTTCCGAACCTTTCACAGCCAGTGGAGGAAACATTATCGTACTTGTAGGCACCAAAAGGTATCCCTAAGAAAGTTTAAAGGGAACTGATTAATGAAAATTTTCTGCAGTTTCCCTTACAACAGACACTAGACAGTACACCCGAGCCTCGAGAAAAATCGTGATTGACTGCTTGATTCGTTTTTAGAAAGCTACTTCTGATGTATCCGTTACACTGATTACATACATACTCTCACGATTCAGTATATTTTTTGTATATGTCCCAGAATCTTATAACTGTGGATCTAACATTCTCTTATTCAATCGCCTGAAAAAGACACCTTTCTGGAGAATGCTATAACACAGCAACTGAACTTTACCTATCATTCAGTGTCTCACACCTACCTAATTCTAAACGCGTTTCCGTAGATGACATTGCATCGTATATTTAGTCGTTATCCTCAAAAGCCGGAGCAGTTTCAAGAGAAAATAATTTAAAATCACAAGTTAGAGACGGGGACAATTTGATGTATTAAGAAATATAAAGGACAAATGAATCTTCCCATAAACACCTGCCACAATAACACACTGAAAACGCCTTAGCACTCAATGCGCATTCTACTTCTTCTTCTCGAAATCGTCTTGTACCTTAGACCAAAGTGACTGGCCTACAAGAACTGTATCTTGTGGAGAAGCGGAAGTCGTGGCTGTAGAGCAATTTGAGATGGCGGCTCGCAGAAATGGCTACAGAGGCCATGTGGGCATCAGGTTAGTTTTATCTCCCTTGGTACAGAGACCCGCATATTCCCGGACAGGGCGAGGGCTTTGTGCCCGTAGCCAGCCACAGATAACTCTGTGGGGGTCTGCATGGCGTCAAGAGTGACCTCTTTTGCCTTTGCTGACTTTTATGTCAGTCACAGAACCAGAGGGAATTTATCTCCCGTACATCTGAGTGCTTCCTGCCTCTGGCAAGTGGGGGATGTGTGGTGCGTTTCCGGACGATCTCTGTGGTGCAGTAGATAAAGGGCTTTGGGTTGTACGGTCACTTGATGCTGGTGTCCAGATGGGTGGCTACTCGCTGGGTCGGATGTTCAGCTCTGGAATTGAAAGAAAAAAAGGTTTATTGCAGAATGTCAGATTTTTTTTTTTTTTTTTTTTTTTTTTTTGTAGAAAACTGTCATTACAACATGCGCAAAAAAAATTTCGAATTTTATTCTCTCTCTCTCTCTCTCTCTCTCTCTCTCTCTCTCTCTCTCTCTCTCTCTCTCTCTCTCTCTCTCCCATGAAAGTCTCTCTTTCATCCTCTTCTTTTTCTTTTTCACCTTTGTTTTCTTTCACTTGTAAAAAACACAGGAATCGACCAACACACACATAACTACCATAAAGTCTCTCTCTCTCTCTCTCTCTCTCTCTCTCACATCTCTCTCTCTCTCTCTCTCTCTCTCTCTCTCACACACACACATGCGCGCGCGCGCGCGCGCGTGCGTTTGTAAAGGATCGACTGGCAAGTGTATTCTATAAGGTGGAGGTGGAGAGAGAGAGAGAGAGAGAGAGAGAGAGAGAGAGAGAGAGAGAGAGAGAGAGAGAGAGAGAGATCTATGATGACGCACTACACGAGTGCATGTAGCCATGCGTGTGCGCGTGCGCATCATGTACATTCGCGTGCTAGCGTGTATGCAAGTGAGAACGCACTGAGGTTGTGCGTGACAGAGCATCCTTCCCAGCAATGAAGATGAGAACAATACAGCTTTTATCGCTCGAGGACTGGAAGCCTAACTGGAATTTTAACACGATCAAGGCGGACATTGGACACTTAACCCCCGTCATACAATGTTAAGCACGTCCTTCTCCTGTGCAGCTCGGGCAAATCGCGTGTGTCATGCTCTTAAGGTGAACAGAGGGCGTACTGCTGATGACCGATTTTCCTTGATGGTGTGGGAATTTCACAGTTGCAGTAGGAGTTTTCCAAGGGAGAGAATGCCCTCCCCTCCTTTTTTTGTCTCATATCACATCGTATCTTAATGGCCTTGAGAGGAATTATTTTCATTATGATTTGCGGACTCGCTTTATTTCACACACAAGCAAGGTGTGTTTCTCGTTATGTGTATTTTCCTACACTTATCCGTCCAACCGACGGAGAAAATCAATCAGAAGTCAATGAATGAATGGCTGGACCTTTCATTCAGTCAGTCAGCCAGTCCGTCCGTCTCTTCACGGTCATAGTTTGCATTCTGGTTCTTGTTGTTGTTGTTGCTTTTGTCAGGTATATTGTGTGTTGTACTGCATGCATTGAATTTATCATCATCATCATCATCATCATCATTGTTATTATCATTTACATTATCATTATTATTGTTATTATTATCTTTATTACTATTATTATTATCATTATTACTTTCAGCTTCACTATCATTATCATCACTATTGTTCTTGTTGTTACCGTTGATCAATAATAACGTTGTCATCTTCTGAAGATTCATTCTCCATGAATAATCAAATCATGTACACATATACGTGGTACGAACTCTTGCCAACATGCTTGAAAA
>JADBJO010001904.1:65000-67500 GCA_016801955.1 Conus betulinus | reverse complement strand
AACTTTTGTGGTTTGTTTACCAGCTCTTCTTTCTTAACTCCTGTTGTTTGATTACCAACTCCTCTTTCTTAACTCTTGTTTGTTTACCAACTCCTCTTTTTTAACTCTTGTTTGTTTACCAGTTACTTTCTTAACTCTTATTGTTTATTTACCAACTCCTCTTTCTTAACTCTTGTGGTTTGTTTACCAGCTCTTCTTTCTTAACTCCTGTTGTTTGATTACCAACTCCTCTTTCTTAACTCTTGTTTGTTTACCAACTCCTCTTTTTTAACTCTTGTTTGTTTACCAGTTACTTTCTTAACTCTTATTGTTATTTACCAACTCTTCTTTCTTAACTCCTGTTGTTCGTTTACCAACTCCTCCTTCTTAATTCTCGTTTGTTTACCAACTCCTCTTCTTTTAACTTTTGTTTATGTACCATTTTACCAACTCTTCTTTCTTAACTGAATCTGGCCTCGACGGAGAAGGGGTGGGAGTGTAGAGGGATGAGGAGATGGGGAAGAAAGGGGCGGAGAGAGGGGATAGGGTGTGGAGCTGGTCTTTACGGAAGTAAATCTGCGAGGGAAAGCTGTTCTTTACAAAGAAACGTATGTATGTGAATAGTCGATGTCTTCAGCTGGTATTTTTCATTCAGTTCAATTATAAGTTGATTCAATTGATTTGTTTTTACATTCGACTAAATGAAGATTGCTTTAAGAAAACAAACAAAAATAAAACAAAACAAAAACGAAAAAAAAAACCCACCAACAACAGTCGATTATCTGGACTAAAAACAGCAAGAATAGAACTAACGGCTCGCCACCCCCTTTCCCTTCCCTTTTTCTCCATCACACACAAAAACTTATATTTTACTTCTCCATTTCCCTTCTGTCTAGCATTTGCCTACGCACAGAGAGAGAGAGAGAGAGAGAGTGTGTTGGTGTTCGGACAGACAGTGTTGTACACAGACAGACAGACAGAGAGACAGACAGACAGACAAGACAGAGACGAAAAGACAACCCATACCGATCCAACAGACAGAGGACAGACCAGACATGGGACCCCCCATTCTACCCGACTTACAAACATGACCAAAAGGACCGTCCACTGACTGGTACCCCCCCCCCCCCCCCCCCACACACACACCATACTGACCACTGTCCACTGTTGTACTCATGGCCAAACAGCGTGACGGGGTCGTTTTTCAGTCCTAGCATAAACCCCTCTGACACGCGGATAGATGAGGGCATTGCTAGCGGAATGCCACCCCCTCCTAACCTTGTTGTTAGTTCAGCCTTCACCAGGCCGCTCTCCTCCCACCTGTTCTTGTTTGTGTAGTTAGTTCGTTAGTTTACTTAAAGGTCTTTCCACCGTGTTTGACGATTTTAGACTCTAGCATCAAAAACATTAGAACCCCCTTTTTCTGCATTGCTCTGAATTTCCTGTGTTTGTCCCTCCTTTTCCTTCTTTTTTTCCCCACCTTTCCGCACACCTTTTCTTTTCCTTTTCCTACCTCGTCCGGAATTCCCTATATCGTTCTTTTCTTCCCTTTTGTCTGTCTCTTACGCTTTTTTCTCTTTCCTTTTCCTGCCCTGTCCTGAGTTCCCTACTTTGTTCTTTTTTCCTTCTTTATCCTACCTTTTCTACTGCTCACTATCTGTCGTTGATCTTGCCCTACCTTTCTTTTTTCTTTCCTTTTCCTGCCCTGTCCTGAGTTCCCTACTTTGTTCTTTTTTTTCCTTCTTTATCCTACCTTTTTCTACTGCTCACTATCTGTCGTTGATCTTGCCCTACCTTTCCTTTGTCTTTCCTTCTCCAGCGTTGTTATAAATTCCTTTTCCTGCCGAGTCTGCATTTTCCTCCTTTGTGCTACCTGCCTCCTGTCCTCTGAATATCTTTCCCTTGTGCTCCCTGTCTCCTGAATTTTCCTCCTTTGTGTTACCTGTCCTCTGAATTGTCCTCCTTTGTGCTACCTGTCTCCTGTCCTCTGAATTTTCCTCCTTTGTGCTACCTCCCTACTGTCCTCCGAATTGTCCTCCTTTGTGCTACCTCCCTACTGTCCTCTGAATTTTCCTCCTTCGTGCTACCTGTCTACTGTCCTCTGAATTTTTCCTCCTTTGTGCTACCTCCCTAGTGTCCTCTGAATTTTCCTCCTTTGTGCTACCTCCCTAGTGTCCTCTGAATTTTCCTCCTTTGTGCTACCTCCCTAGTGTCCTCTGAATTTTCCTCCTTTGTGCTACCTCCCTACTGTCCTCCGAATTTTCCTCCTTCGTGCTACCTGTCTACTGTCCTCTGAATTTTCCTCCTTTGTGCTACCTGTCTCCTGTCCTCTGAATTTTCGTCCTTTGTGCTATCTGTCCTCTGAATGTTCCTCCTTTGTGCTACCTGTCTACTGTCCTCTGAATGTTCCTCCTTTGTGCTACCTGTCTACTGTCCTCTGAATTGTCCTCCTTTGTGCTACCTGTCTACTGTCCTCTGAATTTTTTCCTCCTTTGTGCTACCTGTCCTCTGAATTTTTCCT
>JADBJO010001904.1:50000-52500 GCA_016801955.1 Conus betulinus | reverse complement strand
GACGACAACTACAACGACAATGACAATGGCGACAACCACAACAACAAAACGACGGCAACGACACCAATAATCACAGCATGGGGCGGATAGGCAACAAATTGTGTTTCATGAAAACGGTCGTCTGCCAAGCGCACGCTTTCATTATCTTGGAAGATCATATTTTCTCCCGCGTCGGTTGGTTTGTCTGTGTCTCAGCAAGATAACGTAAAAAAACAAAACAAACAAAAAACAAATTCTACAGAACTAATTACAACACGTCTCTGTGGCTGTAATGTCGAACTCATGAACCTTAATGCGGATCCTGATGAAAGGGCGAATCCAGACGTTTGTTGTCATATTCTTTACCACTACGGACAGATATGACATTTTTCGACGTTTTTCTTACTTCGCTCAGGAAATACTGCACCAATATCAGTGAACAAAAACGGCTGATTCGATCAATTTTGATTTCTACTACTTCGGTGGAAGTTTGCGCTCTCCCGAGTTGCTTTCTTATTTCTGAATGCCACTTGGACAAATATTAATAATGAAGTTTCTCTCTCTGGTCTTCAAAGTCAAGTCCGTCCGGCCCGTCTAATCAACCGATGGGATGGAAAAGTAGGGGACTGGATAGGAAGAAGAGAGTTATACAGCAAGGACGCAGACGACAAGCCCCATTCCCTTCCTCCCCTCCCCTCCCCTCCCCCACCAACCCACTGCCCACCCCCACACACGTGAAGACTGTCTACTGCAGCCTCTCCCTCAGCCCTCCTATCAACGCCTACTAGATCAGCCCAGCGACCTAATTACTTGTAGGTCGGTAATTTCAACCCACACGCGTTCGATATAAACCGCGCTCACCATTCTGTCCTTGACCTCTCTAATACGACCGCTCTTTCCCATCTTCTGTGCTTCCTGTCTCTCATTTTCCGCACAATGTTGTTAGCAGGTCACCACCCTATTTCTGGTATGAAATAAGGGAGAGAAAAAAAAGCAACAACAACTAAACACTTTGTTGTCAACGAAAGCGATTGGGCGAAGAGTAGTTTTGTAAAAAGCAGTCTTTGTTTCACCTACGCTGACAATTTCTTTTAAGTAGCTACGAATGCTTTTATCATCCTCCGAACTAGTAGTTGAAGGAAAGGAATTGTTGTAGGTTGGTGATAGATGTGAAGGTGGAAGAATGAGTAAAGAGACGAACGTGGTAGTGGAAGGGACTGCTGACCTTTGGCTTGAAGGACCGGAGATATGCTGAAGCAGACAGTTAAACGCTCACAGAGCTGTCTGACCCCCCCCTCCTCCCCCCCTTCCCCTCCCCTCCTTCTCCTTTCCTGCAGATTTACAGGTCCTTTCAACTCCAACCACATCACTTACCCCCTCCCTCCCCCTTCCATTCCTCTCCAATCCCCTGTCTCTCCTTTCTCTCCTCCTCCTCATGCACCTTACCTCTCCCCCGCTCCTTTTATATCACTCTGCTAAAATCTGCTTCAAGTTCAGACGCGCGCCACCTCCCGTGGCATCTCTTGGGATAGGAAAGGGGCTGGAAGCGAATGCTTTCTGGTCTATCAGATTTGGTAAATTGTCAATCTTGGAGGACAGAGTTTGATTTGTTGTGGATGGTGCTGCTGTTACTGCATGCAGTCTGCCTTTACCCCTCTGTCGGTGGTGGTGATGGTCATGCTGGTGGTGTGTTTTTCACACACATGTCGGAGAGATGTTTTGATATATAAACAAGTTGCTGCTGTTGTTACTGCCGGGTTAGTTAATGTTGTTGTTGATAGTTTGTAAATGGCGTTGGAGTGTGTGTGTGGTGACGTTACTGGCGATCAAAATAATCAAACCAAACCCAGTAAAAGACGGGGGACGAAAAAGATAAGAAGTTGAGCGACGACGACAACCATAGCAAACTTCAAGGGGAATTGAACTAGAAGATTCAGCCTCAACATCCACACTCTCACTGTCAACAGCTTCGCGGCGAATGGACACAACTTAACTTTCTTCTCACCAACAAAAGCCGCTCCAGCAGTCTGCCCCAAGGGGAGAACAGCTGAAGATCCCCCCCCCCCCCCACCCCACTCCCCACCCGCCAGGAGGGCATGGGACGGACGTAACAGGACTTGAGGACGTGCTCAAGCAGAAAGTCTAACACTTGTGGGCCGCCTGCCTGCCGTCACCTCCATTTCCCTGCTGACAACATCGTGTTTCTCTTTTATGTCTCACCCCCCCCCCCCCCCCCCCCCCCCTCTCTCGATTTCTCTGACACCACCAACATTGCCCCTTCGCCCCCCCCCCCCCCCCCCCATCATCCACCATCACCATCGATCCCCCCTTCCATACTCACCATCTCTTCGAAAGTCCACTTGTTCTTTCTTATTCCCCCCATCCCCACCCACCCCATCCTAATTTTATTATTCCCATCGATATTTCTGCTTCAGATTCGGACGTGCGCGACATTGCATTGCCCATCCCCTATTTCAGTGTTGATTTTCATGACTCATGCAGCCCTGGGTGTTTTGGGGCT
>JADBJO010001904.1:45000-47500 GCA_016801955.1 Conus betulinus | reverse complement strand
AAGAAGCCTTCAACACACACACACACACACACACACACACACACACCACCACACACAAGAAAACACTCACACTCACGCGAGAAATGAAATATAAAAATACATTTCTCTCCTCTCTCTCTATCCTCTCTCTCTCTCTCTCATACACACACACACACACACACACACACACACACCACACACACACACCACCCCAAGCCAATATCTGAACATCGCGGCTTAATTGCAAATGGTACTTAACCCGCCCTCTCAGCCCCCCTCCCCCCCTCCGCCTACCCATCCCCCCCCACCCCTCCCCCCCCCCCCCCCCCACCACCCCATGCCTCTCTCAACTTACGCCCTCCCTCAGACTGCCATCTCATCTCCTCATCTCCCGCCCGTCCCTTTCGCGCTGGACGAAATAACCTCCATTTTTCTCGCGCCCCCCCCCCCCCCAACTCCCACCACACAACACACACACACACACACACACACACACACACACACACACACATACTAACTATACTAAGATTAGAAGAAAACATAAATTTCATCAGTCATGAAATGCATTTTAAAGTCTCCTTTTTCAGTTCATATTCCCTACAGGTCAAAATCACAAACTAGGTACGGTGATGATGTTCATCGCATTGCTACAACGGACTACAATAAAGGGGTCACTGCGCGTGCGCAGAAAGGTCCGAAGAAATGTAGGCCTACGTCTACAAAACTAGAGGCCAAGGAGCATTACAAAAAAAAAAAAAAACAGTGAGAGAGAGAGAGAGAGAGAGAGAGAGAGAGAGAGAGGAGGGGGGAGAGAGAGAGAGAGAGAGAGAGAGATGAGGAGGGGTAGACGGATGCAGGTTGCTGTAGGCGGGAAGAAGCGCTCAGGGAGAAGACTGATGATGTTAACGGATGCTTGACCGACGTGTAAACCCCCGGTGCGGCCCTAGCCAGGCGTGGCCGTACACAAATCTTTCACGCTGACCACGACTCTGTCCGCTTAGTATATATATAACCTCACGTCACTGCCCACGTGTTTCAGTTCAGCCGAGACCGCGCAAACGAATTCAGAGCCATGGTGGAGCTGCAAATTCTTTTGTCGATCATGTCACACACACACACACAAAAAAAAAATGCCAGCGACAAAAATACCATGTCATAAACTGTCCTCCCAAATCACCACCGACTGCCCTACACCAAACCAATGGTCTGCAAAATGACCCCAGGAAAGTCCTGCCATCTGGCATTGAAACAGAGTCCTTGTTTCTTCTGGCCTGTTTACTACTACTACTACTACTACTACTACTACTACTACTACTACCACTGAATACTTATATAGCGCCTATTGTCGGCTAGAGACCAAGCTCTAAGCGCTTTACAATCCACACTCGTTTACACAACGGGCTGCCTACCTGGGTAGTGCCGACTAAAGAGCTGCCAGCTGGCGTTTCATTCAGTCGTTTTCCCGTGCTATCCAGTCAATATTGTCCAATATCGTTCCTATCACTCAATACATCAATAACCTTGCTTTCCTTCATTTTTTCCATTCTCACACACAGGTGCATGCTATGTGTAACGTGTCATCCATACCAACGGCCAAACTGGCCTTCTCTTCCGAAAGTTGGTGATGGGATTTTACGTGTGTGCAAGATGTTATGCGTGCGTTCACACACGGAACCTCGGTTTATAGTCTCATCGAAGGACTGTATGGAAATGGGGAGTCAGAACCAATGTTAACTCCAAGGGAACAATCCCCCTGTAATCGAAACGGCCCGGCGGAGATTCGAACCAGCAAAGCACCCCATGATCACGAATCCGGCGCTCTACCCACTGAGCTATTCCGGTTGAGCTATTCTGTTTATTGTGAGGGCGTTCTACAGACAACTTACCATAGAAATGATTAATCAACCAAAAACAATGCTTTTTACCACGAGCAGATTTTTGTTAACGGGCTGGGGTTTTGTTTTTCATTTTTAGTCCTCGTCTTCACTGGATTCAGGTTTATCCGGTTTGTCGTCTTCTACTGAATAATTGTCAAGCAAGGTGTAAATGCAGTTCTTGGCTCCTGATGCCAAATTTATCACAGATATTTCGCCACTCTAAAATGAAAACGCGCGTGAAAAAAAGCCTTCTGAAATGTATTTTGGATAAAACGTATGTCATGTGGGAAACAGAAAATATCGTGTTGTACACTTGCTTCACTACCAAAACACTGTTTAGTCATTTAGCGTGTGATATTGGTCTTAACTTTCCACGTTGATTTCTAAGGAGTCACGAGAAAACTACACGTTTGTAAGGAATCACGAGAAAAACTACAACGTTTGGTGGCCTACTTTGTGAGCTGACGAACTGAAGTGTTCTTAAACCAAGAAACCGCAGGTTAGTTAGAGAGAGAGAGAGAGAGAGAGAGAGAGAGAGAGAGAGAGAGAGAGAGAGAGAGAGAGACAGAGACAGAGACAGAGACAGAGAGAGACAGAGAGACAGAGAGAGACAGAGAGAGAATGTATGAATGGATGATTTATTC
>JADBJO010001904.1:35000-37500 GCA_016801955.1 Conus betulinus | reverse complement strand
GCGAAAACAATAAAAGAACGGAGGCTCTTCTTAATACAGATCTTACCCTTTCCATTGGTTGCTTGTGTCCATTATTTTAACTGGCCCTGCGACAAAGAAACTACATAATAGAAAACCTGAGCAAAGCTGTGGCAGGCTTTGTTGTTGATTTCTCAAAAGTATCGTCTGCGCAATACAGGCGGAGATAACTTACTTAGAAAATTCGAGACCGGTGTCATTTTCTTACTATAAAATACATTGCCCTTGGGCGATTATGGACTAATAATGAAAGAAAGTATACATAAATCAATTGAAAATAAACATGAATCACTAAATACGTCTTCATTATCAAACGAATCAGGAATATCGGAATGGATAATAGACTACGTGAACAAATAAAAGATGTTACTGTTATCGATTGGAGGTAAGTGCATACACAAGTTAATGACTTTCACATTCATCCCATGTACGCCTGAATGTATGGTTTTTACACATACAAAAGCGGCGAGCACACACACACACACACACACACACACACACACACACACACACACACACACACACATTGATAGTACGTTTTTCGTGTCGTGTAGAATATCATGAATGTTGTATAAGTATACTGTTATTTTATGTACAGCACAGCACATAGCACAGGTTTCTGGATTTTCTGTGCTTTTTAGGTAGCCTATAGTTATGAATGATGATGATGGTGTGATGATGATGATCATGATGATTATCATTATTACAACACAGCAACAACAACAACAACAATAATAATCATCATCGTTGCTATCATCATCATCATTATTATTACTATTAATATTATCATACATATTGTTACTGCTACTATTATTGTTGTTATTATTATCATTATCATCATCATTATCATCACCATCATAATTATTGTTTTTTGTTATTATTATCATTATTATTATTATAATCAATGTTCTTCTTCTTATTACTACTATTACTACTAGTACTCTTATCATTATTATTATTATTATTATTATCATTGTGGTGGTATAGTGGAGGTGGTGGTGCTTATTGTTATTATTATCAGTAGTGGTAGTAGTTGTAGTAGTGGTGGTTGTACTAGAAGTAGTAGTAGTACTACTGGTATCATTATGGTAATAGTGATGATACTACTACTGCTGCTGCTGCTGCTGTAATTACAATTATATTATCATTATTACCACCATCATCAACATCATTATTATCACCATTATTGTTGTAATGGTAGTTGTTGTTTTCATATTGTTATTATTACTATTATCATTATCATGATTAATATCATTATTATTATTACTGTTATTATTATTATTATTATTATCATATTATTGTTATCATTATTATTGTGATTGTTATTATTGTTGTTGTTTGTATCTTGATTATTGTCATTACCAATTTCATCATTATATTATCATTATGATTACTACTACTATCATTATTATCATCATTACAATAGTATTATTATTAATATTATTGTCATTATTGCTTTTGCTGTTGTTGTTTTGTTTGTTGTTGTTATTGCCATTATCATTATTATCATTATATCATTATTATCATCATCATTATTAGCAGTATCATTATATTGTTATCGTTGTTGTTGTTACTATCATCATCATCTTTATAATAATAATGATGATGATGATGATGATGATGATGATGATGATGATGATGATGATGATGATCATCATCATCATCATCATCATCATCATCATCATCATCATCATCATCATCATCATCATCCACTGTAAACTGGTTGATGGACCTGATTGATAAACCTCATCCTAAAATTCACTGACCAACTGTGCCGCTAACTCTGATACTGCAGAATTGTCAGGCCTTACAAAGAACAGATTCACTCAAGTGACATCCTTCACACACACACACACACACACACACACACACACACACACACACACACACACACACACACACACACACACGCACAGAGAGAGAGACAGAGAGAGAGAGAGAGAGAGAGAGAGAGAGAGAGAGAGAGAGAGAGAGAGAGAGAGAGAGAGAGACTCACGATGCAAAGCAGCTGGACATAGAAACATGAAAATGATTTCCCCCAAATCATTGGCAGACTAAACTATGTGCCCTGCGTCTCAGACAGCGGCGATATGCCAGCTGCACGGCTGAAAGGACGGGGCAAGTACGACCCGTTTCACAGAGGCTTCGACCCTCCTCAGGTTCTCCTTCTTGTTCATTATTGTTCACTGTTTACTACACCCTGCCTCTTTGAGCAAGCTGATGCCAAAAGGATATCACTTGTATTAGCATGGCGATGAAGCTGTACTGAGAAAGATGAAAAGCATTACCCATACATCCTTGTGACAGATTGTGTTCTTTATATGAGTTGTTTAGTAAATGCTGTTGTGTTTATGTTGATTATAATAAATTATGTAAATACATAATAAAATTTTAGAATTTTAATAAACGTTAAGCACGTTCATGTGTGTGTGTGTGTGTGTGTGTGTGTGTGTGTGTGTGTGTGTGTGTGTGTGTGTGTGTG
>JADBJO010001904.1:17500-30000 GCA_016801955.1 Conus betulinus | reverse complement strand
CCCCCCCCCCCCCCCCCCCCCCCCCCGTCCCCATGAATTTGCCGATGCCGGTGACCCTGACGGAATCACACCAAGGCCAGAGATGTGGAGAGGACATCAAAAACTGAGGTCACCATGACAGCAGGGCATGAAGGGCCACGTACAAACTTTGAGAATTTTTTTTGGTCCGGAAACTTCAACAACAGTAATAGCTGACGTTGTTTGAGAAATATTACTCTCTCTCTCTCTCTCTCTCTCTCTCTCTCTCTCTCTCTCTCTCTCTCTCTCTCTCAGAGGGCAGGAGTGTTCGTCTGCCGGAGGCACTGGCAGTCGGACAGCGCTCAGTACCTTACCATGCTAAAGGGAAATAATCCATTCTCCGTGAACCGAACACGTGATAGTCAAGGCCAGAGTAGGAATGCCATTCATTTCATGCTCCAGTCAAAAGCCATGACTTTAAATGGCGCTTGGTAAATAGTCATGGCGGTTTTGTGTAAGCTTTGATTTCCTTTCTGACACCCCCCTTCCCCCTCCCCCAATTTCAAAGACAACATTTATCTTATGTGTACTGTCGATCGAAGTTGAAGCGCTTGATTAACGGAAACTTCACTCGTTGAGTCGCTGAACACACAGTGGTTAAAAAAAAAATCAATTCTTAGGGCCATTTTTAGTTACGAAAGTGCCTAAATTTTAAACGTTCTTAACGTTGAGATCTTTCTCTTTATAAATGGTTGCTACTACTGGACAATCAGGTGTTAGGTGGTGCACAAAAAACACGTCGGAAAACATTTTGCTTTGAAGGGGTCATCCTGGACTGAAACGTGACAAAAAAAAAAAAAAAAAAAAAGCATTACGGGAGTCCTCCAAGTTGGAATAAAAGCGGGGGGGGGGTGGGGGGGGGGGGGGGGGGGTCCAAATTTCCAAAGTTCAAAAGTTTCAAAAATTAGGGGAAACGGGAGTGCGGGGGGGGGGGGGGGGGGGGGGGGGGGGGAAGGGACGCTTTTCCCCAAAAATTTTCTTCCATAAAAAGCCTGGGAAAAGGTGAGGGATGAAGAGGTTCTCATCTTCTAAGTTGTCATAAAAGCCGAGGGGGTGGATATATGCTCGAAGAGACTCATCTAAATTTTCGTAAAAGCCAGAGAGGGGAGATATGAAAAGGGACTCGTCTAAATTTTCATCAGAACGGGAAAATAGGGAGACGGGGAGGGAGGCGGAGGGTAACCAAACTCTCGTAAAAGCGGGGGATGGGGGAATGAGGGACTCTCTTTTTAATTATTTTAAACGTTGTGTGTGTGTGTGTGTGGTTTTTTTTTTTTTTTTTTTTTTTTTTTTTTTTGCTTCAAATATAGGGGGTGTGGGTGAAAGGGCAGAAGAAAATGTAGCAACCCTTAGATTTCTTTTGTCAGTCATTTGTGTTCTGCACAGCTGTGCGTACATGTTGTCTCCCTTTGAAAATATACTGGTGAAACGCGCGCGTGTTGTTTCATCTGCAGAGAGAGCGAGCACACACACACACACACACACACACACACACACACACACGCAGCTTTGTCCTTAACCACAAGGCAGTGCATTTGAAAATGGTCTTTGTCCACCACCTTATCAGCGACGTTCAAAATTCAGTGCAGGTCATGTTCTTCTGTCCGTGTTGCATGTGCCCCTAATCGTTCAGCCTGCTGTGTGAGCAGCCAATCTGCGCAGACTTCCGATGTGGATGCACCGCGGTCGGGTCAACATGGAGAACAACAACCACCGCCATCTTGACACCTACCAAACCCGAAAACGTTTATCATCAGCGGTCTTCGCAGAATTTTCTTATTGTGGCGACATGGACGTTTGGCATTGTCTTAATTCACCCACGTGTGCTTTTCGGCTTAATGTTCGAAGAAGTATCTGCGTGGGTAGTTCTACTGGTTGGAGAAAGCGGCTGTTCTGTACAAGTAGAAGGACCAGTGTGAATATCGCTTGGTGTTGACTTAGTGTGGGTAAGTTATTCTTCGTGTGTGTGTGTGTGAGTGAGTGAGTGTGTGTGTGTGTGTGTGTGTGTGTGTGTGTGTGTGTGTGTGTGTGTGTGTGTGTGTGGTGGAGCGAGTTAGTATTGCTTTTTGTTATTCTTTCTTTTGTTCTTATTCCATTTTTAATATCTGTCGACTTTGGTAATGGGGGAAGGGGGGGGGGGGGGGGGGGGGGGTGCGCGCGCACGCACGTATGTTTGTGTGTATTTGTTGTTTGTACTGTGCTGTTTTGTGTCCTTATTATGTTTGTTTTATGTGCCGTGTATTAGTGTGTGTATGAGCACGCGCACGCGCGCGCGTGTGTGTGTGTGTGTGTGTGCGAGTGTTAGGTGGTACTCGCGCACATGTGCGTTTGTGGACAGCGATTCCTTGGAATTTTTTTTTTTTTTATTTCAGTACAAGATTGGTAATCGATGCTTTCCTTGGTGTAAGAAAAAACTGTTCATTCATCAAATAGAAAACAAGATAGTCAAGATTTATAGATAACAAGTAGGATAATGAAAAAAATCAGTCAGTCTGGCAGTTACATAATCAGTCACCAGGATACTCGTTCATTCACTCTTTAAAACCTTTTCGCGACGTGCCGTGCGATAGTGATGGCAACTCAGTTAATGTAATACACAGTCTGTCTGTAGTGTTCTCTTGCAGCGACTTCAAACAGTTAATCAACGTCCTTACCGGCGAAAAAGTAACACGATGGCACTTCATTTATGAGCTGCCACTTGCAATGAACGTAGCGGCTCGCAAACTGCAGGATCCCTTTTGACAAGATTTCCGCCCCTTCCCCCCTCCGTCTAAGTTCCTGGCTCCAAAGGCAGGAAAATGAACTAAAACTGGGAAGAGGAAAGGAATGTGTGTTGGAAATCACTCGTTTTGTACCCTCTTCATCTGCACAAGAGCTTCTTCCTCTTACAAGTCAAAGCTGTTGTATTGAGTTCTCATGGCATCGTATGCTCCTGTAGTAGCTAAGAACTTTGTCGTATTTACTGCATCTGTATAATTATGTTCCGACGATCTTCGACGCCACGAAGTTCTTTACTGTAGAGAGCACAAGAATACGAAGAAAAAATCTTCCCCTTTATTTATCCTTTTCCTCTTCGACCTTCGTTCTTTTATTTTCTGAAAATGTCATCACTGGTCTTTCTCACATTGTCCTCATCGTCCTTGTTTTACCATGTTCCTTTTACATGGAGCTACGCACAGCCGTATACACATCCAGTTAGGTCCGCCATCTTGGTTTTTTGTCTGCCGCTGATTGGTCAAAACATGGATGACGAAAGTGACAGGAAATCCTCTCCCATCATTCTGATTCAATTTACCTTTAATTGTTCCTGTAAACCTTGTCGTCTGGCAACACTTGAATTTAGACTCACATCATACACTCACATCATATACTGAACCGTTACTCCAAGCATAATGACAAATGTGACTGTAAGTGATTGACTGTCCACACAACAAACCAACAGAGCTTTGTGCTGAAACGAAGGACGCAAAATCTTGCCCTCAAGGTAGGAAGCGATGCCAAAATACTTCATTAGAATAGCTCTGCTGGGACAATTTAGTACGCGGTCATTGTTGAGACAAAATGTGTTAAGATGCAGTTAAGCACTCAAATAGACAGTCTGTGACTGTACAAGTTTCGGTTCAACTCAACAGTCGGACACTGTTTGCAGACGACAAAATCGAAAACACGCAAACGGAAGTGCAGACGAAAAACCAAGATGGCGGACCTAACCGGATGTGTACACTGCTGTGCGTAGCTCCTTCGTTTTCTCATCCGTCATGCGTCATTTTCCCTGCTCATGCCAGTTAACCTTTCCTTATGTCACAAGTCCTGAAGACGGTTTGTGACCGAGAAGTTCAAGGTCTTTGTTCTGTTTTTTGTTTGTGTTTGTTTGTTTGTTTTTTGTTTTGTTTTGTTTTTCTCTATTCTCAAATCTTCTGAACATCCTCAAAGATACATTGAAACCTTTCCTTGGATTCAACGCCTTCTTTCTTGCGCTGAACACAGAAGCGATCAAAGCTAAGTGCATTTTCGTTATTTGTTTCATGTTTGTTGCACCTGAGAAGACCTAAGAGGTCGAAACGCGTTGTGGTTTGTCTTGTGACTCGTTTGTCCACGTTTCTCTGGGCGGTTCGCTGACATTTATTTAAGATTCCTTTCCTTGGTTTTTAACTTACAGCGTTCTCATCCACCCTTTTCCCCCTCACCATCTCTTATCCGTCTTTTCATTTCTCACTATGTTTTATCCGTCCTTTAATTCGTCATCAAGTCTTCTCTGTCCTTTCCATCCTCACCATGTCTTATCCGTCCTTTCATTTCTCACCAGGTCTTCTTCGTCCTTTCATTCCTCACCATGCCTTATCTGTCCTTTCATTCCTCACCAGGTCTTCTTCGTCCTTTCATTTCTCACCAGGTCTTCTTCGTCCTTTCATTCCTCACCATGCCATGCCTTATTCCGTCCTTTCATTCCTCACCAGGTCTTCTTCGTCCTTTCATTCCTCACCAGGTCTTCTTCGTCCTTTCATTTCTCACCAGGTCTTCTTCGTCCTTTCATTCCTCACCATATCTTATCCGTCCTTTCGTTCCTTCCTTCTCTACGTCCTCTCCTTCCCTATCATGTTCTCAACTACTACGTTCTTTCTTATACCTCCTTTTCTTCCCATACACCATTTTTTCTTTCTTGTCGTGCCTTGTGTGCTTTCTTTCCTCAGCATGTGTTCGGCCCGTCCTGTCTGTCATTGCCTTCCTCTTGATGTTGCCCTTTATCTCCCTTGTAGCTGGAGAAATCAGGGCTGTGCACTGTGTGTACTTGTTTGGAGAGTTCCACTGGCCAATTCAGGTCTGTTTACTTTAAAAAAAAAAAAAAAGAAATTGTTGCTGAGGTAGGTACATTGGCCAAATCAGGGCTCTCTACTTATTATGGTTATCTGGATAGGTACATTCAGGCGTGATGTTCACGTGCTCCTTAACTTACGTTAGAGATAAGAAAACCATTTCAGACTGCGTATGTGTGAGTGGGAAGAAGGTGGTGCATAACGGAACCGACATTTTTTTTTTTTTTTTTTTTTTAATATCGGTCGGAACTTGAAACTGCAAACGCGGTGCGTCACTGCTGGGTCAATCAGGTACCATTTATTTTTGGTGGGGATATCCGTTCATGTCGGGTAGCATGCTACTTTGGGTGGAGGATGTCCATTCATATCTGCCATCGTGTTAGTTTCGGTGCAGGGTAATCCGTTCATGTGTGGCATCATGTTATTTTCAGCGCACAATATCCGTTTTAAAATCTGGTACCATGTTCTTTTTTTTAAGTGCAGGATATCCGTTCATAAGTCGTACATTGTTATTGTCGCTGTAGGACATCCGTTCACGTTTGGCATCATGTAATTTTTGGGTGTGGGATATCCGTTCGGATCTGGCACCGTGTCATTTTCGATGTAGGATAAATATCCATTCAGATATAGCACCATGTTACTACGTAAGGTATAGACTCTCCGAGGACAGCTGGCAGCATGTTTATTCCTCCTGTAATGTGCAGGTTGGCATCCGTGATATCTTAGCCGTAACATGTCGGAAATCCGTCCACTCCTTGCCACGTGTTACTTTAATCCCTGATGTGCAGGATATCCGTGCGCACCTGGCACCGTGTTACTTTCGCCTTGAGGTGCAGGATAGCCGGTCCACGCTGGCACTCTCCATTTCACCACAAGGTGTGGGATACCCGCTGCACTGTTACTGGCACTGTTACTTTTTCCGTAAAGGTGTGGGATACCCGGTACACGCATCGCATTATTACGTTCTCGGTAAGGTGCTGAACCCCCGAAGCACCCCAGACGCTACTACGTTCCTGTCGCTGTTCGCTGTAAATTGCGGGAGACCTGATGCACGCCTAACGCTGTGTGTTAATTTCGCCGTAACAGGTAAGATATCAGGTGAACCGAACCCTGGCATGAAATGACATTCCTCCACACAAGTGTAGGACACTCCGGTGCACGCCAGACATCGTGCTACTTACAGCGTAAGGTTTGAAATATTTGTGCGCACCAAGCACCAGTGACATGTGCTTTCTATGGCAGTATACATTTTTGCCCCGTCAGCTTAGAACCTTGAAAAAAAAAAAAAACTTAAGAAATTTAAACTCAGATTAGATGTCTGTAATGTTGTGTAGTTCAGCCGACCACCTGGGGCGATTTCAGCACTGTCAACATGTAAGGGATTGAACATTCTGTCAACACACACACGCACGCACACGCACACGCGCGCGCGCGTGCGCGTACACACACACACACACACACACACACACACACACACACACACACACACACTCACACACATATGCAGGTACGCACGCACGCACGCACGCATGCATGCACGCGCGCGCTAAGGCACACACACACACACATGCGTGCGCTAACACACACACACACACACACACACACACACACACACACACACACACACACACACGCACGCACACGCGCGCACACACACACACACACACACACACACACACACACACACACACACACACACACACACACACACACACATACACACATAGGTAGGGACACACACACACACACACACACACACACACACACACACACACACACAGATAGGGACACACACACACACACACACACACACACACACACACACACACACACACACACAGAGGTAGTAGGGACACACACATACACACACACTCACTCTCTCTCTCAGAGAGAGAGAGAGAGAGAGAGAGAGAGAGAGAGAGAGAGAAAGTATGTAGGGGGGGGGGGGGGGAGGGAGGGAGGGAGGGGAGAGGGGGCAAAAAAATAAAGAAAGGCGCACGTGCATGCAGTCATGTAAACCAGTGCATGTTACAGGAGGTGGATGATTGTCCCTTTAGGCTATATAAAGCTAAGCATTGCTTAGTGCATCAGCCGTTGGATCTTGCCGTAAGGGGACATGAATTCCAACATTGGCCTGACCATTGCTTTTCTCTCTCCCTTTGTTTTTGGGTTTGGGCGGTTTGGACTGTGGCTTCGGGGGTATTTTTTTTTTCCCAGTCTGCTTTCAATATTCTCTATGCCTTTGGTTTTTCTTACTGGTTGATGTAAAAAATTGAACAATTGCTTACTGTGATCATCAGCATCATACGTCGTGACAGTCATATAAGGAGCAAAATGTTTTTAGATGAGAACTGTTTCATGAAGCTGGGCTGCTTCTCTGTTCCTCATTCCTGCCGATCTGCGATTGTTTCGTGCAGATTTCATGCATGCTCAATCTTTTTTTTTTTCATTTACAAGTTGTGTTATATTTGCCTTCCATCGAAGTCGAATTTCATTTTTTCTCTCTCTTTTTTTTTTTTGTTTGTACCCTCCCCAAACAGCCAGAGCCCCCCTTTTGCTCTGAAAAATAAAACTGTCAAACCATGTGGTTGTTCAGTGACGTAGCAGTGCCTTATAACAGACATAACCTTTTCTATTTCTGTCTCCAGCGTAGGGTTTTACCCCCCCCCCCCCCCCCTGTTTCTTCGCCTTTCTCTTTTTTTTTTTTCTTTCTTTTCTTTCTTTCATTGATCTTTTCCTTCTTTGGCATATGATTCCCTTCTTTAGCAAACAAAGAAGGCAAGACAAAAAATAGGCTTGTCTCAAAATGGTGAGCCACTTAGGTGTCTTGGTTGACGAAACTCTCGTTCCAACAACTCTCTTCTTTTGCATTAGTCGCACCTTCCACTGTCGAGCGCAGAAGAATGGGTTCTTTCCGTTCCTATCTTAACGAAGAAGCTGTCTCTACTTTCATGCGCTCTTTAGTATAATGTACACCACAGAAAGGAAGATCTCTTCCTGTCCTGAGGATCTAGCCTCAATACAACCCAGAACAGCGCAGCTCGACGTATTTCCGGATCCTCTTACTATGCTTGTGTCGCAACTGTCTATTTTGTTCCCCTTCGCCGATCGCACATTGAACAAAGGTACATTCCAATCTCTCTCTCTCTCTCTCTCTCTCTCTCTCTCTCTCTCTCTCTCTCTCTCTCTCTCTCTCTCTCTCTCTCTCTCTCTCTGTCGTCTAGGTCGGTTGAAGACCAGGCTCCAGCGTGTCACTCTGAACTCTTCAGCCTGTCCGTGTCTTTTTATCTTCGTACTGCTGCTGCCATCCATATCTACAGACTCCCTTCTTGCAGGCCAAGGCTATACGGCCAGCGTTCTTCATTTTAATATCCGCATGTACACGTTTCCTTCTTTTAGGCATATTATACGGCAAACTTTTTTTTTTTCTTTTTTTCCTACTAGGGTCCCTCCATCTGTAAAACAGCTCCCTTTCTGCGTTCGTCAAGCAGACCTGGCCACAAATCTGACAGCTTGACGAACATTGTCTCTTCAAAAAAGCGTTCTGACCCTTACTTATCACCCTTTGTTTAGTTTATGTCTTCTCTGTTGAGCATGGAGAGAGAGAGAGAGAGAGAGAGAGAGAGAGAGAGAGAGAGAGAGAGAGAAGAGAGAGAGAGCATGCGCGCGCACGTGCGCGTGAGTGTGCATTTAAAATGTACGTGTTTTACCCCTATTGTTAACATTTTGTTAGATTTAGATCGTCTTGTCATGACTGTCATGATGTACTTGGCATATAGCAGTAGCAGCAACAGCGGCAGCAGCAACAGTAGTATCAGTAGCAGTAGTAGTAGTTGTAGTAGTTGTAGTAGTAGTTGGTGTAGCAAGAGCAGTGGCGTAGCACCACTAGAAATAGCAGTACAAGTTGTAATTGAAAAGCAGTACTGATAACTGCAAGAAGTGTAATGCCGCTAGTAAGTATTGCCACTGTTATGATTTCCATGTTGTTTTTTTTCCCATGTCTCTCAGTGCTATGATTCTCGGTGTAATCCGTTTTCTTTTTTGTTTTTCTTTTTTTTTTTTTTTAACCGATCCTCGTTTCGCTTCCCACCCCCTCTCCATTCTTTCCTTCATCCGCCCACTTTCTTCTTTTTCAATAAAAGCGCACCAGTTTGGAAAACACGTTTGGTCTGCTCCTTCGTTTCACAGGATGTTAAGCAGGTATGGGTATGGGATGAGGAATTCAGTAGTGTGAACAAACACGCAAACGCTTTGCATTCCACAAAGTATAAGTGATGGTCTATTTGACGATTAATTGAAAGGCTTTCGGTTGGTTGTGAAGAGTTTCACATTCGATTCTAACAAGGTTTGATATGGTTTACGTGAAACAAGGTTTGAAGGGAGGTCAGTAGAATCAGTTTGTGACTAGATCCGGACAGGTGTGTACTGCCTTTTCGCTGGTTGTTCCGTGCCATCCTATAGCAATGTTTTCTTTATTGTGGTATGTGCTGTCTTTTCACTGGTTGTTCCGTGCCATCCTATAACAATGTTTTCTTTATTTGTGGTATGTGCTGTCTTTTCACTGGTTGTTCCGTGCCATCCTATAGCAATGTTTTCTGTATTGTGGTATGTGCTGTCTTTTCACTGGTTGTTCCGTGCGATCCTATAGCAATGTTTTCTTTATTGTGGTATGTGCTGTCTTTTCACTGGTTGTTCCGTGCGATCCTATAGCATAGCAATTGTTTTTAATTGTTACAGCTTTGACACAAGTTTCTATATGATTATTATGACATTAAATTTAAAACTTGGTGTGTGGGGGTGTGTGAAACTATATCCTTACAAGCTTCCAACGTGATTCATATGAAATCAAATTTTAAACGGGTCCAGGGAGACTAAGTTGTGAACATGTTGTGACAAATTTGGATGCAGTTGGCGTCATACGCCGTATAAAATGAGGTGTCGAGAATTCTGACATCTGTCAGCACGCTTATTTATAAAATGAAATCTAGGGTAAGCGGCGAATTTGGTTGGTGTTAAACACCCTAACTTTTAGTACAGTCAGTGAAGAATTAACTCAGAAAGGGCGGGGGGGGGGGGGGGGGGGGGGTGGGGTTCAGGATTTGGGTAACAAACAAGCAAGCAGTGTGTCATGCTCCGCCGGAAAAAAAAAGGCACAGAACAACTTCCCAGTATCGCTTGCGATAATATTCAGCTAGCACGCAGTACATGAATACACGAATACGCACACGACCACACTGAATACATCCCTCAGTTTAACAACAGTCGGTGATTGATAAGACGAAACGTATACTTACATTAATTAGTGTCAGGTGAAGCACAAAAAGAGAGAAAAGATGGCCTCCCACTTCCTTGTTTGCATTGATAGGGGATAGTATGCATGGTATGCAGAAAGGTGCGACTGTGACTGTGAAACTCTGGGGTATTATGATGAAGGAGCTCTCTTTATAGTAATCGTTTTAATCAGATAGACAGCTTGTGATCATTTACACACACATTACCCCTTCCTCACCCTCCCCCCCCCCCCCCCACACACACACCCACCCCACGCACACACTCTCTCTCTCTCTCTCTCTCTCTCTCTCTCTCTCTCTCTCTCTCTCTCTCTCTCTCGCACACACACACGCGCGTATACACACACACACACACACACACACACACACACACACACACACACACACACACACACACACACACACACACACACACACGCACGCACACGCACACACACACACACACACACAGAGGAATACGACAAATTTGCGACGGACCGACGAACAGACAGACTCACACACACACACACACACACACACACACACACACACACACACACACACACACACACACACACACACACACACACACACACGCACACACACGGACGCACGCACACGCACGTACGCGTCTGCGCGCGCGCCCTCAGAGAGAGAGAGAGAGAGAAAGAGAGAGAGAGAGAGAGCGTGTGCGCCCTCAGAGAGAGGTGTATATATATATATATATATATATATATATATAGAGAGAGAGAGAGAGAGAGAGAGAGAGAGAGAGAGATTCTATTTCAGCTCCGTCATGGCCTTTTCCTCACTTGTTCTCACGATCCGTCTTCAAACCCGACTTCCTGCTCTTTGAGACAAGTTTCAGCAATCAACCCCCCTTGGTGGATGTCCGCCCGAGCCCTCGGGCACCGGGATCACCCCCAAACGTCATCGAACGGTGGTTCCAAGCACTCTTCCTCCTAAATGTCCCCCCCTCTATTTCGACTGGGGTCAACAGAGAGTGCCATCTCCGTGGTTCTAGACATAAAGTGATACCCACCAAAGAATGTTCTAGGCCACAGGCGCAAAAACACACACACACACACACACACACACACACACACACACACACACACACACACACACACACACACAACCAGATCCTCCACAGTTAATAGGGCAAATTACTCAATCAGATGGTATGAAAGATGCTTTTAAAGACTTATGCATGCCCTGTTACGTGGATTAAGAAAGTTAATGTTATCGTCGAAAATAAATAGGGATAGGGTGGAGGAGATTATTAAACACGCCTAATGAATGACTCGTGACTGCTCAGTTAGTGGACTGAAAAAAAGTTAATCATCAAATCAAGGGGTGGTGGGTGGGTGGGTGGGGGGGGGGGGGGGGGGTCGGTCTCCGCAGCTAACAAGGCCAATGGCGCAGTCAAATGGTATTAAATACGCCTAATGACTCGTGAATGCTCTGTTGCGTGGATTATGAAAAGTTTGATGTGATCATCGAATAAAGGTAGAAAAAAACCTCCACAGCTAGCAGGGCCAATGGCGCAGTCAGATGGTATTAAATACGCCTAATGACTCGTGAATGCTCTGTTAGGTGGACTAAATCAAAGTTGATTATCATCTCTTATAAAAAGGGGGGGTGGGAAGACAACACATCTAGCAGGGCCAATGGCGCAGTCAGATGGTATTGAACACGCCTAATGACTCGTGAATGCCCTGTGTTTCGTGGACTAAAAAAAAAAAGATTAATGTCATTGTTTGATTCAGGCACAAAAACAACAACAACAAAAAAAGCAGCAAACGGGGGCCTATGGCGCAGTCAGATGGTATTGAATACGCCTAATGACTCGTAAATGCCCCGTTTCATGCATAAAAGCGTTAATGTAATCATCAAATCAAGAGGAAAAACTCCACAGCTAACAAGGCTGATGGCGCAGTCAGATGGTATTAAATACGCCTAATGACTCGTCAGTGTCCTGTTACGTGGACAATAAGAAGTTAATCAATCATTGAATTAAGGAGGGTGTGGGTGTGTGTGTGTGTGGGGGGGGGGGGGGGGGGGGGGGGGAGGGCTAACAGGGCCAGCGGCAGAGTCGGAGGGTGTTGAATACGTCAAAGCACGCTTTATTGCCCTGTAACGTGGACAAGGCTAAAGTTTACCATACAACAAACTAAAAAAAAACCCATAGCATGTTACTGCTGGAAGCACCCGTGTGGGTCAAATGACCATCGCCAGCTCAGGTCGGGTCACGGACTTCTAGAACCTTGGACAATTGGGACCCTGTGTTGGTCCCGAGACGAGGGGGGAGCCACAGAGCCCGCAGAGGGGGGCGGGTCGGCGGAACCGCCGTTTGATGGCGGATGGGGCGATCTCTGGTGCTGGGGTTCCGGGGTCG
>JADBJO010001904.1:0-15000 GCA_016801955.1 Conus betulinus | reverse complement strand
CAACAGTCTAAAAGGGTGAAACATGTTCTTTTAGACTGTTGGGACTTGCACGATGTGAGACATAAACACTTTGCAGCAGAGTCCATGAAAACCCTTTTGTTTCTGAAAGAGATTGACATTTTTCATCTGATCTAAGATTTTACGGAAGAAAGATTTTAAACGAAGTTTTTGGTACGCGTTTAGAAGATGTATTTTAAAGAGATGTGTGAAAGGCTTTTTTTGACGACTTGTGAGTGATTTTAAACTTGGTGAAAGACCTGATATGGCCCTTTGCGGTCGGTTGGGCAATAAGCAACGTTACCTTACCTTTGCCTCAGTGGCCTTTTCTGTAATCTGTGCTTTGAACACTCGCCCCATGAGAATGCAGGAAAGGGAAAGGGTCCAGTCTTCTAGCAATCCGGTGCTAGTGATTTCCCCTTTGTGTCACTCTCTTTCTATTTTTAAAACTGGGTTTATTTTTTGTCTCTGTACTGTTGCCAACAGCTTTTTTTTTTTTATTTGTGGTCTGTTCATCTTCTCTATGGTCTGGAAAGCATTTTCTTTTTTCCTTCATAAACTTTGTAAGATGCAAGCTCTTTATTGTAATCTGTTGACTCGGTAGTGAGAGGTTAACCACTGGGACAGACATTAGTTGTCCCTTTCTGCGGTGCTGTTCACTAATCAGGTATTTTGATGTATCTTTGTTGCATTGAAATGTTTTCAAAAAGATTTTTCGTATCGTATTTTCAAGAAAATCCAGGGCCGAAATGATCAGAGGGGCTGGTGCCCTTGACATCGCTTAGTGTTATCCGAGTGAAGAATTGGAGCGTGCAAATTAACATCATGAATAAGTGTAACAGTACACCATATGTATATCTTAGTTATTCCTTCATCAAAGTGAGTTCTTGGCTGCTTTGTTTGCTTGTTTACGTATGTTTTGTTGGTTTGCTTACCTGCTTTTTGTTCGTTTGTTTGTTTGTTTTTTTTTTTGGTACGTGTTGACAGCCCTGGAAACGCTCTCTGTGGTCTGCTCGAGGTGCACCGAAACAGAGTCCATGCCTATCTCCGATACTGCCATTCCAATGTTGTTTCTGCTTTTTGAGTAATTTTATTTCTTTGAGTAATTTATTTCTCCTCGAAGCACTAACACTTTTTCTCTCGGTGATTGTGGAGGCGGTATGCCGAGACATTGTTGTTTTTCGCCACATGTCCGGACGAGTTCGGTCTGACAAGGCCTTCCTTCGTTTGCATCCCGCCATCCAAAGTCTGATGATGACGGGAATATGTTGTTTACCGTTTGTAAAAGGCACCTTCCTCTTAAACGGAAAATTGTGACATACGCGAGCGCAAGCGCGCACGCACGCGCGCGCGCGCGCACACACACACACACACACACACACACACACACACACACACACACACACACACACACACACACGCACGCACGCACGCACGCACGCACGCACACACGCACATTCACACGCACACTAACAACACACACACACACACACACACACACACACACACACACACACACACACACACACACACACACACACACACACACGCACACACACACACACACACACACACACACACACACACACACACACACACACCACACACACACTGAATAATGTATAACAGGGGGTATCTCTCCCCCTTTTTCCCCCTGTTGTCTCTCTGTCGTCATTCTCACGCGCTTTTTTTTTCTCAGTTCGTTCATAATTACCATGCTCTAGCCCTGTCGATCATTCGCCATCTTCTCGTTTTATGTGAGTCTGTCATAACCTTTACGGATTTTTTTTCTCATTGTGTCTGTTATTCATATTCCTTAATTCTTTCCTTCCTTCGTCGTATCTGCGTTCTGCTTGTTCTTTTTCATCGTAAACCATTCCTTCTGTTAACGTCTTCTCATTCTTCTAATCCCGTGTGTCATCCGCTGCTTGTAGTCTTATCCATCACTGAAATTTCTCACGTTCTTTCTTCATCCATTATTCATTATTCTCACGTTCTTCTCGACTCACCTTGACCGTTTGGTGTTTTTTCTCCTCACCGCGTCCTTCATTCATCGTTCACGCCATCACTTAATCTGTTTTTCCCTTTATTGAATTATTCTGATAACATCTTACTTTTATATAGTCCATCGTCCTGGCGCTGTTTTCTGTCTTCCTCTCTTCTTGTTCCGTCATTTTCACCTTTTCTTCACCTCGTGAAAACTTTATTGTTCTCTCATTTAGATTCCCCAAGTTTTTCCATCGCTGGATTATTCTCACGCCCATCTGTTTTCATGCAGTACATCTCTCTCTCATGCTCCTCTCGCCTTTTCCCTGTCCTGAAGCCTTCTTTCGTCAATCTCATGTCCGTGTATTGTCCACCATAGGCGGAGAAGACAGTGTTTTCACATTCTCCCCTTCGCCTCTCCTTTATGGATATGATGTCATGTCACCCCGTCTCTCATTTCTAATCGTCTTTTATTCATCATTCATGTTTTCTCCTCCTCCAAACTTCCTTCACTGTTCTTATGCTCCGTTTTGATCCTGTCCGTTACACCTTCATCTTACGTTCTTATTATCTGGTCCGAACTAATTTTTATCTTTCTCTTGTTCTGCTTCCATCCCGCGGTTCATCTTCCTCTCCTTGTTCTGTCATTTATTCAGCCATTTCCCGTTTCGTATCATTCTCACCCTGTCTTCACGTCCTGTTCATTATTCCTCATTCTCACGCTCTTAGTCCCGTCAATCACTCGCTGTGTTCACAGTCTCTTTCAGTCAATCACTCATTATTTTCACGCTTCTTTTGACATCAGTCATTCGTCGCTTTCACCTTCTTTTCCAGCCAGTCAGTGAACGGTTTCACGTTCTTGTCAGTCAGTCATTCGTTGATTTCAGATTCTCCACCAGCCACTCGTTCATCATGTTCATGTTCTTCTCCAGTCAGTCACTTACCATTTTAGCACTCTTCTCCAGACAGTCCTTTCTCTCCTTTTCACGTTCTTCTCCAGTCAGACAGTCATCGTCTTCAAGTTCTCAGTCAGTCATTCGTTGTTTTCAGGTTCTTCACCAGCCACTCGTTCATCATGTTCATGCTTTTTTCCAGTTAGTCATTTATCATTTTAACACTCTTCTCCAGACATTCATTTCTCCTTTTTTACGTTCTCTCCAGTCAGTCGGTCATTCGTTGTTCTCAGATCCTTCTCCAGTCGGTGATTCGCCATTTTGATGTTCTCCTGTTAGTCATTCTCCGTTTCCCCACCGTTTCCTCTCCCGCCAGTCATTTACCATGTTCACGTTCTTCTACGATCAGTCGTTCTTCGTTTTCACGCTCATCTTCTGTCTGTTATTCATCATTTCCACATTCTTCTCCATTTTTGTCATTGACATTTTCACGCTAAATACAGCAACAGAGTTGTTGCTGAAACCCAGAATGTATCTTTTTTTTTTTCTTCTGGCGTCATTCTGAAATATCCGAATCAACAATAAATACAACGTATGGAAATAACCGATAAATTAAGAATGATGATGAACTCCCATTGCATGATTATGAACTCCCATTGCGTCCTATTCAATTAGAAGCATTGTTGTTTTGCAAGCTTTTGGCAGAGCACAGACGTTTTTGAAGCATTCTCGGAGAACACTTTATCGTCGAGTCTCGCTTTTCATATCAAAAGTTAAAGAGAGAAAGATGAGACTATATCTGTTGATCAAAGACGTCTGTCATAATTATACAAGGAATTTAAAGAACCCTTGACGTCGGTCTTGTCGCGTAAACGTATTGTTGAAACACTTTTTAAAAAATAGGTCAGCTTTGTTTTTTCAACCTCGTTAAGGCCCTCTATCAGTTCAAAATCGCGCTGCAAGACTCCAGCAAATGCAAAACGGTGCCAGTGAAATGCTTAACACTCTGCACTGGTAATGAGAACACGCACGTATGTGTGTGTGTGTGTGTGTGTGTGTGTGTGTGTGTGTGTGTGTGTGTGTGTGTGTGTGTGTGTGTGTTGGGGGGGGGGGAGGGGCATGCGTGTGTGTGTAAGTGTGTGTAATATTCACGTCGTGCGTGCGTGCACGCATGTTGAATACGCATATGTTCTCGTGCGTGCGTGCGCTTGGATATATATGTGCGGACGCGCGTGCGTGTGTGTATGTGCGTGTGGTGTTGTGTATGTGCACACATTGTATGCTTTGTGCTTACACGCGTGCGTGCGCGTGTGTGTATAATGTCCCTGTTGCGTGTGCACGCATGGTTGTAGATACTAGTGCGTGCCCGCGCGCATAGTAGTTGTGTGTATGTGTTTGCGCGTGCGCGCGTTTGTGTGCTTGCGTGTCCGCGCACATTGTGGTGTGTGTGTGCGTGCGTGCATACATGCGCGCGCGCGCGCGCGCGCGTGTGTGTGTGTGTGTGTGCGTGTGTGTGTATGTGTGTGTGTTTGTGCTCGCGCGGGGAGGGGGTGGGGGGCGCATGAGTCGGCATTTTCGGGCAACGTAAATTGGTGTGTTTTGTGGAGGAGCGACAGGACAAGGGGAAAGATGGGGGTGGAGAGGGGTCGAGGAAGAGGGCGGGGAGATTACATGTAACTTTACCAATGAAGTATGTTTGTGTTGCTTTCTTCTTCTAGCTCTTTTGCTCAGTGCTTGGAATGCGGCTTAACTAGGGGTGTTGGCGCGTCTCTCTCTCTCTCTCTCTCTCTCTCTCTCTCTCTCTCTCTCTCTCTCTCTCTCTCTCTGTGTGTGTGTGTGTGTGTGTGTGTGTGTGTGTGTGTGTGTGTGTGTGTGTGTGTGTGTGTGCGTGCGTGCGTGCGTGTGTGTGTGCGTGCGTTTGTGTGTGTGTCTGTGTTTATACCCTTTTCTCTTATGTTTACTTTTCTTCATTGACGTTTTAATGTTTATGGCATTGACTGTGATGATCGTAACCCTTACTTCCCCTAGTTTTTATTGTTACGAAAATAAATTGTGATGTATATGGTTAAAAGCTTACAGTAACAATTAACTTGTAAAACTGCTCTAAAATTGGTAAAGTAGTAGAACAAGCGAAGTTTTGTATTAACAATTTTTCAGTCAGGAGAATCTGAATATGCAGGAGTCAGCAAAGTCTAATCATCTATTCAGAATAGCCATACCCTTCAGTGTGTCATCATTGCTTTTGTTGGGAGTGCAACGCTTTAATATACGACCTAAGGTACCATCAAAAGACATGCACACGGTATAATATTCAGAGGATTTTTCCATCTAGACAAATGCAAATCCAAGAAGTTGAGGGTAATAAATCATGCACAAAATATTTATCAGTTGAAGGTAGGCGCAGACACATTAAACATGTACACGGAATGAGATGGGCTTGCACATTTTGGAGAGAGAAAACGCTAATAACGATTTTTTTTAACGGGGAGAATCTGACATCGTTGCTACATCAAGTATTAGATAACAAAACTTTACAACATTCACAAGACGAAGTTTTTGGATACTCGTTTGACTAGCAATTCCATTAGCAATTTCATGCTGAGAATTCAATGACAGCAAGGAAGAGGTCATTGATGCTTAATTATGGGATCAGCAACAACAACGATCAACCTCCATTTCTTCGGTCACCAGCCTCGTCCGATCAAAACTGCTTAATGAGTAAGAAGTTTATTTTTCAACCCTGCACAGCTTGTTAAATCAAATACAATTTAAGCTATGTAATTTACCTCCCGGCATCCAGTACATGGAAATGCATTGAATTCACACCATGAGGCTGGCTTACTATCTTTTTTCAGAACAAGGTAAGTTTTGAATTCAGAAAAAAAAGTGTTCTAAGACTGACAATGAGTATCTGAAAAGAGCTACAGACACCCTGTCTCTCTCTCTCTCTCTCTCTCTCTCCAGCCAGTTAGAAATGATAGAAATGAATTATATAGAAAAAAAAAATGCAATTTTGTTTTTTTTCATCTGTTGCACCAGGTTCAACAGTACCTGTCCTACCACACTGAGAAAAGTGATAGATTAATTTGATAATGATTATATTGTTCTGAGGACAGATGAAAACATTAACATTTGCCATCTGAGAAAGGTGATAACGTAAACATTTCATTTTCTGAGACTCGCGGACATGTTAGAGCCGTGTATCCAAATCATTAAAAAAAAAAAAGTTAACCGATGGCTCAATCCCAGAATCTTGCACACGTTCTGGGATTAAAAAAAATCATCTAAAAGGACAAGAAGAATTTTGTCTTGGTATCACTAATGTTTCATTTTCTTTTCCCTGGGTCCGTGTGAGGTCATCGCGCGCATCGCACTGAAGAACTGTTCACCAGATTCCTCCAGTTCTGTCGGTCATGTTCCGAGGCCTTGGCCTCTACAGATGGCTTTCCTGTCCATTCTACAATGTTGTCAATCCGTATTTGTCTGTCGTCTCCTTAGTTTCGCTCCTTCAATATTTTCCTGGATTATTATTTTTCTCTGGGCCGTTGGATCTTCATGACAATGCCAACTAAGCTTCTTTGCTTTGCTGTTGTCAGGAGCATGCTGTTGCATGCAGGAGCTAGATTTGTGTTTTTGTGAGATGTCTATCCATACAGGGTTCAATCAGACAGAGCTGATTTTTTTTGCTGCTACTGAGAGGAAAGCTGATTATAATCACCATCACTGAAAATAAATCTCAGATTTATGAACAGTTTAACGGTTCGTAGCTCCTATCCATGGTTACCTCGGTACTGGAGGTGGTGTGTTGCGGCTGGCCATTGTCTTGGTCTTCTCGGTGTTGATATCCAGACTATGCCTCGTAGATGTTTTATCCAGTATTTGAATAAGCTCAGTGAGTTCTTGTTCACTGAACGCCGGGCCATCGAAGTGAACTGCAAAGTGACGGTTCGTGGTAATTCGTGCAGTGCTGATTGTGTCGACATGATCTTCAGTGGATCATTCATGATGCATTCCAGGTTTTGTTGAAAAGCATAGGACAGAAACGGGGCCCTGGCGAATCCTTACTGATATGGTGTGGGACCACTTTCAGTTGCGCCTTTTGTGAGTTACTGCACTGGTCACTTTGGCGTACACTTGCTGGATGTTGTTGATTAATTTTTTATCCCGAGATCACATTTCTTCATAGCGGCCTGTAACACCCGTGGAGAGACTCTGTCAAACGCCTTTTGGAAGTATTTGAAGACATGATAGGATTCTTTCTGGTGTTGCAGGTGTTTTTGGCGAAGGGTTAAAGATCTGTTTGGTGATAATTCAGCCTTTCAGATACCACGGTGTGTGTCTGCAGCTGTCATCCGTTCAGACTAATTTTGAACACTACGCTGCTTACATTGGTGATATAACTGATCTTGCAATTGTTCTGGCAGTGTTGAGGATTTCTTCTTTTTTTAAACTGTGGCGATTAGCGATCAAGTCTCTTTGGCATTAGCCACTCGCCAGTGTGCCAGATGTTGTTGCAGATCGCAGTTAATTTATCGTTTACTGCCTTTCCGCCATAGCCAGGTGTTCTGCAGGGATGTTTTTCGATGCTTGCAGCCTTGTTCCAGCGACTTCACTGCTACTTCGAATCTGCGACAGAGTGTCGGAAACTCATCTCCATTTGATCAGAAACAGCACGCCCTACGGATGAATCTTGAATTGCTAGCATACTTGGAGCTCTTTAAGTCTGTTGTAGAGCTCAAAGCAAAGTTCTTCTATCTTTCCTTTGTGTTCTTCCTTTATGAGACAGTTAACAGTCTTTGCTCAAGCGTTGCTGCTGAGCGGTGCTGACTTTAATTTGCGTCGGTCAGTATTTCACAGACTTGAAGGCCTTTTTGTGTCGTTGTTTTCCAGGTCATGCACAAAGTTTTCCCATCTGTTATTTTCATCGCGTCTACCATTCACCATTAGCATGCTCTTCTCTCTTCATTCGGTCCTTCACTCACGTGCCTCACATTTTCCATTCCTCATTCCTCTCCTCATTCTTTACAGTTGCGTTCTCTTTTTATTTCCCGTCGGCCTTTCACTATCACTACGTTTTCCTATTCTCATTCCGTCCGTCATTTTGTCCTACGTAAAGTTGTGCCATTAATCGTGTATTATTCTCGAGTTCTCTCCATCCGTCGTCAGCCTCACAATCTTTTCTTTTCCCTCGTTCATGTACCGTTCTGGGCGTTCTCTTCTCTCCACCTTCGGTCAAACCTCGATTCCTTTGTCCAGTCGTTGTCGTTGTCGTCGTCGTGTCCTCTCGGCCGTCATTTGGATCATCACTACGTTCTCTTTTTCTCTCCGTCTGTCGTTCATCGGTTTGACGTGTCCCTGCATTCGTTCCTGTTTATCCTTCATGCTTCTCATGCTCTGCTCATGCCGTCTCGTCTGTCGTACATCGTTCTCGTGGTGGTGTCTTCCTCTCCGTTTTGTTCATCCTCCCCTCGTCCTCATAATCCTCCTCCTCCTCCTCACTCTCTTCTCTCTCTCTCCTCTCTCTCTCTCTCTCTCCGTCTCTCTCTCTCTCTCCCTCCCCCCTCTCTATCTCTCCTCCCTCTCTCTCCCTCTCTCTCCTCCCTCTCTCTCTCCCTCCTCCTCCTTTCTCCCTCCTCTCCCTCCCCCTCTCTCTCTCTCTCTCCTCCGTCCCTCTCTCTCTCCCCTCTCTCTCCTCCCTCTCTCTCTCCCTCTCCTCTCTCTCTCTCCTCTCTCTCTCCCTCCCTCTCCTCTCTCCCCCTCCCCCCTCTCTCTCTATCTTCCCTCCCCTCTCTCTCCCCCCCCCCCCTCTCTCTCCTCTCTCCCCTCTCTCTCTCTCTCTCTCTCTCTCTCTCTCTCTCTTGAGAGAGAGAGAGAGAGAGAGAGAGAGAAGAAGCGCACGGAAGGGCAGAGACAAACGTGGCTGAAAGGGTCAAAACAAAAAAGTGTGTGTGAGTGTGTGTGTGAGTGTGTGTGTGTGAGTGTGGTGTGTGTGTGTGTGTGTGTGTGTGTGTGTGTGTCTGTGTCTGTGTCTGTGTGTGTCTGTGTGTGTCTGTGTGTGTGTCCGTGAGAGAGAGAGAGAGAGAGAGAGAGAGAGAGAGAGAGAGAGAGAGAGAGAGAGAGAGAGAGAGGAGAGAGAGAGAGAGAGAGAGAGAATCAATAAAATAATGATGGAAAAGTCTTTGCGACACATATCTAAAAATCATTTTCATGCTTATTTCACATATTATATTTACTTTTTTTGTTATTATTCATCCGATGTTGTTTTCTTTTTATTGTCTATGATTTTATGCCTTGTCTTCATTCCATTTAAAGTTTTTTTTTTTCTTGTAACCAGTTATGACTGACATCGTCTTCTGATCAGCCATTTCATTCAAATAACTGCCTGGATACACGAACCTACACGCACGCACGCACGTACGCACGCGCACACACACACACACACACACACACACACACACACACACACACACACACACACACACACACACACATGCGTACTCATGAACGCAAACACATGCGTACCCACGCACGCAAACACACACATGGGGCGCGTTTGCGTACGCACAAATGCGCGCGTTTGCGCGCACACACACACGCGGGGCGCATGTATGCACGCACGGATACGTCCTTGCGCTCCAACACACACACACACACAAACACACACACGCGCACGCGCGCGCGCGCGCGCGCGCACGCACCCCCCCCCCTCACACACACCCACACCACCCACCACACACACACACACACACACACACACACACACACACACACACACACACACACACACACACACACACACACAGAAACACGTGCGCGCGTGCTCGCACGGACGGACACACGCACCCACACACACACACACACACACACACACACACACACACACACACACACACACACACGGTATTGGTCTCTCATTAAATCTAGGAACGAACACACTTGCCCACACCCCACTTTCTGATAAAACTGGACAATTCAAATCTGTACCAACTGAGACGTTTTTTTTCAGGAAAACACGAAGTTGCAAAATGAGCGACTGCAGGCGGAAATCTAAACAAATCTTAAAAAAAAAAGTAAATAAATACGCCGAGCATGAACAAACGAAAAACAAGACAGAACACGACGCGTTTCGACCTCGTAGGTCTTCTTCAGGCAAGATGGTTATTTTGTGATTCGCTTGTTCATGTTTGGCGGATTAAAAAAAAAAAACTTTTATAGACTTATGAAAAACATTAGTTGACCAAGTAACATTGTGTGTGTGTGTGTGTGTGTGTGTGTTGTGTGTGTGTGTGTGTGTGTGTGTGTGTGTGTGTGTGTGTGTGTGTGTGAGAGAGAGAGAGAGAGAGAGAGAGAGAGAGAGAGAGAGAGAGAGAGAGAGAGGACAGACAGAAAGAAACACAGAAATATAGAGGTAGATATTATTCATTAGAAGCAAACTGTTATGAAAACAAGCTATATATTTCTGGCAGTCATTGCAACACCGAGCTGCTCTGTAAGTTGCCGGAATGGTGCTCGGTTACTTATCCTTGGAATTTATTAGTTTTTTGTAAGTTAGTCCCTTGTGGATTCATTCCAAGACCTGGCCCTCAGCGCTTGTGTGTTAAGAGGTTATCTTTTTTATATTTTCTACTTTTCACAAGAAAATGTAGCTTGTTTTGCTCTTTCATGATTTTCTTTTGCTTCTTAGGTGGCACCTTTGGTGAAGGGCATGAAACGGCAGACGTGTTGGCACAGAGGGGGCACGGATGAAAAGCGTGACATGGGTGTCTTGTTGGGTACAGAGGGGGTGCAGGTGTCTTGTTGGTACAGAGGGGGTGCAGGTGTCTTGTTGGTGGGGGGTGCAGGTGTCTTGGGTACAGAGGGGGCGCAGGTGTCTTGTTGGTACAGAGCAGGGGGGGTGTCGTTGGTACAGAGGGGGTGCAGGTGTCTTGTTGGTGCAGAGGGGGCGCAGGTGTCTTGTTGGTGCAGAGGGGGCGCAGGTGTCTTGTTGGTGCAGAGGGGGCGCAGGTGTCTTGTTGGTGCAGAGGGGGCGCAGGTGTCTTGTTGGGGCAGAGGGAGCGCAGGGTCTTGTTGGGGCAGAGGGGGCGCAGGTGTCTTGTTGGGGGGCAGAGGGGGCGCAGGTGTCTTGTTGGGGCAGAGGGGGCGCAGGTGTCTTGTTGGTGCAGAGGGGGGCGCAGGTGTCTTGTTGGGGCAGAGGGGGCGCAGGTGTCTTGTTGGGGCAGAGGGGGCGCAGGTTTCTTGTTGGGGGCAGCAGGGGGGGCGCAGGTGTCTTGTTGGGGCAGAGGGAGCGCAGGTGTCTTGTTGGGGCAGAGGGGAGCGCAGATGAAGCGTGTACATGGGTGTCTTATTTTGGCAGAGGGATCAGATGAAGTGTGTGACATGGTCCGTACTGGTGCAGAGGAGGCGGATGAAGAGAGCGTGACATGGTGTACACATTGGGGCAAAAGGGGCGCAGATGAAGCGCGTGACATCGTGGGCATGTTGGACAGAGGGAGCGCGGATGAAGGACGTGAAGTGCGCGAGTGCAAAAGGAAGAAGGAGCGCAGCCAAATGAAGGGCATGACATGGTGAGCGTATCAGGCACAGGGGGTGCAGATGAAGAGCGCGACTTGGTGGACTTGTTGGTCCGAGGGGTGCGCGCATCAAGGATGTGACTTGGGTGGGTGTGTATGGGGGGGGGGGGGGGGGCAGAGGGGGATGGATAAAGAAGGTGACATGCTGGACGTATTGGGGGCAAGGCAGGTGCAGTTGAAGAGCGTAATGTGGTTGGGGAGTTAGCAGAAGGGTGGGGGAAACTGATTTCAGGGCGTGACAGGGATTTGGGTAGGGGGAGGAGGGGAGGGGGCGGCTTGTAGGACGACATAGATGATGTGCGTGACATGGGTGGGCTTGCAGGATGCACAGATTTCAGGGCGTGACATGGGTGAGGGTGTAAGGCATGACATGAATAGGGGGCCAGGAAATGAGGATTTCAGGGCCTGATGTGTGGGTGTATGGGGGGGGAGGGGGGGGGGACGGACGTCCATACAGGGTTTGACACAAGTTAGCGTACTTGGGAAGAGGGATTGTGAATGAAGAGCGTGATGTAGGTGGGCGTTTGGAGGGCAGAGTGGGCGCTGCTGAGGAGCGTGATATGGTGGGCGTTTGGGGGCAGAGTGGGCGCTGCTGAGGAGCGTGATATGGTGGGCGTTTGGGGGCAGAGTGGGCGCTGCTGTAGAGCGTGATATGGTGGGCGTTTGGGGGCAGAGTGGGCGCTGCTGAAGATAAAGTGGATATGGTGGGCGTTTTGGGGGCAGAGAGTGGCGCTGCTGAGGAGCGTGATATGGTGGGCGTTTTGGGGCAGAGTGGGTGCTGCAAAAGAGCGTGATATGGTGGGCGTTTGGGGGCAGAGTGGGCGCTGCTGAAGAGGCGTAATATGGTGGGCGTTTGGGGGCAGAGTGGGCTCTGCTGGGGCAGAGTGGGCGCTACTGAAGAGCGTGATATGGTGAGCGTTTTGGGGCAGAGTGGGACGCTGCTGAAGAGCGTGATATGGTGGGCGCTTTGGGGCAGAGTGGGCGCTGCTTGAAGAGCGTGATATGGTGGGCGCTTTGGGGCAGAGTGGGCGCTGCTGAAGAACATGATATTCGAGTAGAAAGGCGTTGCGGATAACGAGCGTGACGCGGGTGGGTGGGAGTGGGCGCGCATGAAGGGCATGACATGGTGGACGCATTGGGGCAGAGGGGGCGTGGATGAAGGGTGTGAGTGGGTGGAGTATTGGTACAGAATGGTGGATGGAGGGCGTGACTTGGGTGGGTGTGTTGGGCGCAGGGTGCGTGGAAGAATGGCATGCCATGGCGGGCATATTGGGGCAGAGAGGGCGCAGATTAAGGGCATGAGGTCGTAGAGCTTATTGGGGCTGAAGGGGCCAAGATGAAGGGCGTGACATGGTGTGCATATTGGGCAGAGGTGGCGCAGATGAAGAGCGTGGCCTGTGTGGGGCGAACTTGAGGGGGGGGGGGGGGGGGGGGGGAGGGGATGCAGCATAAAAAAATGGTTGGGTGTGGGGAGGTGGAGCTGTCATTGGGCGTAATGGGTAGGCTCAATGAGGAGGAGGGAGCGCATAAGCAAGTCGTGACATGGATGGGCAAACTGTTGGAGGACTGAGGTGGCTTAAACAGGGCGCTGACGCAAGGCGTGACATGAATGGGTGCACGTGGGAGGGAATGGGGAGGAGCAAATGAAAGGTGTGGCAAGCGGGGGGATCGGGAGACATGGGTGCAGGGTATGCCATGGGTATGGGGTTTCAGATAAAGGGCGGGACAGTAGAGGGTATATCAAGCCGGGGGGGGGGGGGGACATGCATGGTCACACAGGGCGTACGTGACACACATGGGAGTATTTGGGCAGAGGGAGTGGCGGGTGAAGAGCGTGACTAGAGTTGGCTTATTGGGGCAGTGAGGACATGGATGATTGGCGTGACATGCTGGGCGTATTGGGGCAGGCATGACTTGGATGAAAGGTGTGACGTGGGTAGGTGTGGTGGGGCAGAGGGGGGGGCAGAGGAAGAGCGTGACGTGGGATGGTATATTGGGGCAGAGGGGGCGGATGAAGAGCTTGACATGGTGGATGTATTGGGCTGAGGGGGAGCGGATGAAGGGCGTGACACGAGTGGGTATATTTAGGCAGAGAGGTTGGATGGAGGGCGTGACACGTTGCGCCTACTGGAGCAGAGGGGGCGCGTATGATGGGCGTGACATGAGTGTCTCATTGGCGGAAAGAATGCATAGATGAAGGGCGTGACATGGGTGTCTTATTCGTGGAGAGGGGGCGCAGATGAAGGGTGTGACATGGTGCCTTATCGGGGGGGGGGGGGGGGGGGGGGGGGGGGGGGGGGGGGGGGGGGGGGGGGGGGGAAGCGCGTGACATGGGGTGTCTTATTGGTGGAGAGGGGGCACAGATGAAGCGCGTGACATGGGTGTCTTATTGGGGGAGAGGGGGCACAGATGAAGCGCGTGACATGGGTGTCTTATTGGGGAGAGGGGGGCAGATGAAGGGTGTGACTTGGATGTCTTTTTTTTTTTTTTTTTGCTGTCCCAACCTCTGCACCACCTCAGAGGCAGTGTACCCACACCGTTCATTCCGAAACCCCATCCACAGCCACAGCCCGGTCGGCCCCGCCACAGCCCCGGCACCAAAATCCACAGGGAGCAGTCAGTGTCAAGTCATTAAAAGACAACCCACGGGAGGAGACACTGCACTGCTGCCGAGTCACTTCGGTGGTGTTCAGTGGCGCCTGTTTCTGATCTAACATACGCAGGACACCACCTACTAAGCCCCCTACTGACGACAATAGTTGCTTAGTCGCGGAGCCAGCGTGAATGAGCTCTCCCTCCGGAGGGCGCCACCACGTCCGTCCAACGACAGCCCCCATGGACTCGCCGATACCGGTGACCCCGACGGAACCAAACCAAGGCCACAGACGTGGAGAGGACATCGAAACTGAGGTCACCATGAGAGCAGGGCATGAAGGGCCACAGAATTTGAGACATTTTTTTTATGCTGATCGATGAGAATGAGGATGATTAAGATGATGCTACGGATTTCCATTTCGGTCTGAGACTACATGACAGGGCTGTACTCTACGCTTCCTTTCATAATATATCCCGGCGTCAACCAGGCCCGAGAGATACAGGCACCTGCAGTGTTGGTCAGGAAATTGAGCAACACTCTCAGAAAACGCATCCATTAAGTGGATGAAACTCGACTGTGTGGTTCCAGTCTTCCCAAGTGAGTCCGCAGCAACTCACAGAAAAAACCACATGACTTCTGATGGGATTCGAACCCGCGACCTCCCAGCCAGGAGTCCGCGACGCTAACCACTGATGACTTGGGTGTCTTATTGGCGGAGAGGGGGACGCAGAAGAAGGGCGTGACTTGGGTGTCGTATTGGCGGGTGGACGCGGACGCAGGGTGTGTCAAAGCCGTGCGAACTGGAAGGGGCGTTTGTGTGTGGCATGGATGCTGCTCGTGAAGTGGATGGGTGTAGGAAGGCGCGGAGGGCGGCGTGTGTGTGTGTGTGTGTGTGTGTGTGTGTGTATGTGTGTGTGTGTGTGTGGAAAGCGTGAATGGGCTTAATGGAAGGAGCGTG
>JADBJO010001903.1:346604-363808 GCA_016801955.1 Conus betulinus | reverse complement strand
ACTCTATCCGTTTGCGTGTGTTCGTGCATGCGTGTATATGTATGTATGTACGTATGTGTATGTATGTATGTATGTATGTAGTATGTATGTATGTATGTATGTATGTATGCATTGTATGCATGTATGTATGTATGTATGCATGATGCATGTATATACGCATGCATGTATGTATGTATGCATGTATGTATGTGTGCATGTATGTATGTGTGCATGTTTGTATGTATGTATGTATGTAGGTATGTATGTATGTATGTATGTATGTATGTATGTACATGTAGGCACTTAAGCGCGCACATGCATGTGTATGCATGCAGGCGCGTGTATGTGTGTGTGTGTGTGTGTGTGTGAGAGAGAGAGAGAGAGAGAGAGCGAGAGAGAGAGAGAGAGAGAGAGAGAGAGAGAGAGAGAGAGAGAGGAGAGAGAAGAGGAGAAGCTGAGAGAAGAAGAAAGAATGTAAAGCTGCAGACAGTAAAGGACTGCTGCGTGGCAGAAAGAAATCCAAATACGAATAACCATCTCGGACGAGAGGGTGTAAGGCCATGTGCATTTAAAGCATAACACGACACAGACAATGAAACGCTCAACAGATACGCCATCTTCAGACATCGCCGACAACGAACATAAAACAGGAACAAACTGATACTCCCTGACTGATGTCGTAAGGAGAATAGCTATGCCAACGGAAATGGAATGTCACGGAAAAAACAAAACAAGACAGGCAGGCTGCGAACAAAGGCTGCGTTTCTCTGTTATAGTGCTTCTTTTTTGCTGTTAATACTGTTTCCTCTCTCTCTCTCTCTCTCTCTCTCTCTCTCTCTCTCTCTCTCTCTCTCTCTCTGTCTCTGTCGCTGTCGCTCTGCGTGCGTGTGCGCCTGTGTCTGCGTGTGTGCGCGCGTGCGCATGTGTGTGTGTGTGTGTGTTTGTGTTGTGTATGTGTGCGTATTTCTGTGTGTGTGTGTGCGTGCGTGCGTGCGTGCGCGCGGGCGTGTGTGTGTATGCGTGCGTGTGTATGTATGTGTGTATAAGAGAGAGAGAGAGAGAGAGAGGGAGGGAGGAGAGAGAGAGAGAGGGAGGGAGAGAGAGAGAGGGAGACGGAGAGGGGGATAGAGTGTGTGCGTGCGCGTGCGCGGGCACGCACGAACGTGAACTTGTACATTTGCTTCTATGAGTCCGCAACAGTATGTGCTTGTTAGTCGGTCGGTGCCTATGTTCACGTGCATATCAAACCAAAGGCAGATCCGCCGTCTTGAAATTGAAATGTGCATAACATTCAATTTGGTTAACACTGAAAAAAAAAAACCTGTCCTAATATTGCTTTGCGGTTTTCAAAGCTGTTGTATAATTGATAACCAGTGGCTTCATGATCACATTGTTATCACTTGCAGGCCAGAATCCAACAATGACATTGTTCCCTGGCGTGTTTGTCTGGCACTAATTCAAAGATCAACCAGATTACTCACACTACTATGTCTGTCTCTGGTTGTGACGTATCCTTTTCACAAACTGTCAGCAATCTTGGTTTCTACCTAGACGAAATGGAAGCACATGTCAAACAACTGTGCTGTGTACTTTCAGTTACGTAGAATAGGTAAGGTCCGCTCCTTTCTGTCATCTGATGCTGCCAACAAACTTGCTGTCTCCTTCATACTCTCCGGACCAGACTACTGTCACACTCTTCTTGCTGGGCTCCCTGACAATCCACTGAATAAACTTCAGCTCATACAGAATCATGCGGCTCGCCTTGTATTGTTCTCCGCAAGCCCAGACGTGAGAGCGCAAAAATCTCTCCTCAGAACTCTCCATTGGCTTCCCGTAAAGGCCAGGATTCAATACAACGTTGCCTGTCTCTGCTTCCGTGTATCTATCATGAGAACATGCCATCTTATCTTTCCAATCTCCCGCAGTCCTTCTCGAACACTCCATTCTTCTGACACCTCTCTGCTGACTGTTCCTCGCTTCTGTCTCGATGTCTTTGGTAGAAAGTCCTTCTCTGCCTTTGGCCCCAGAATATGGAACTCTATCCCTGTCTCTTAGGAAAACAAACTGCTTCTCAAGTTTCAAACGGCACCTGAAAACCTACCTCTTTCAAACTTATCCATCCTGAGAAACCGTAATGTGCGAGTCCTTTCTAGTCAGATTTATTCTCCTGTCTTTATGTTCCTAGACCAGTAACGTGAAGGTGTGTGTGTGTGTGTGTGTGTGTGTGAAGGAGAAGAGTGGTTTTTAGAGGATTTCTGCGAGGGTGACTTTTCGTAAAAGTTCTCGTGTTATTTATTGTTCAAATTACTCTTATCATTATCGTTATTATTTCTAAACAATATCTTAATTGTGAAGGCAATGTGATTTGTTTCAGCACTGGATATCTCTACGGTTCGTGCTTTTCAATGTGCATGACTGTTATAATCCTATTTTTATCCTTTGCTCTTTGTTGAAATGTAAAGCGCTGTTGAGCATTTTTATGAAATATGCAGTATACAAATAAACATTATTATTATCATTATTGTTATTATTATTATTATTATTATTATTATCATCATCATCATCATTATTATTAAGTGTGGTGCTTGTGTTGTCAGTTGGGGATTCGTGATTTTTTTTAAAGAATAAAAAGGATATAGTCTTGTAAATGTAATGGGCACATCTCGAATGATAATCTGATCCGTGAATGATTCGTGATTGATTCGTGAGACAATCGCGTATATCATTGAAAAGAAAAGAAAAAAAATATAAAAGATAATACTAATTTTCTTAAGAGAATTTCGCTTGTTAACCCTAACTGTAGGTAGGGGTAGTTTGGAGAAATAGAGACGCTTCGTGGGTATCTGTTCGTGTTTATGTATAATTTTGTGTGTGGAAGAGGAAAAAGAAAGAAAGGGTAAAAAAAGGAAGTCGTTCTAAAAATTGACTATGGGATCTGGGGTTTCTTTCAGACGACCTCGGCGTCCAACCAGTGGTTAGCAGCCTCCCCTGACAAGTCAAAAAGGTGGACTTCTTATCTTGGCAACATGTTGTCCTACCTTGTGCAGAGAATGAAAACTGAAAGGACTGCAATGGTATTGTCAGCAGAGAATGAAAAAGTGAAAGGACTGCAATGGTATTGTCTGCAGAGAATGAAAACTGAAAGGACTGCAATGGTATTGTTTGCAGAGAATGAAAACTGAAAGGACTGGAATGGTATTGTCTGCAGAGAATGAAAAGTGAAAGGACTGGAATGGTATTGTTTGCAGAGAATGAAAACTGAAGAGAACGGAATTGTATTGTTGTAAAGTATGTAATTTGAAAGAGATGTGTTACTATTTGTTAATTTTGATTTGGGTGAATATTATATTGGAAGGGAGTGTTGTAAAACTAAACTTCGGCCTGTTAGTGCTCCTATGTATGAGTGGAGTAGATACGTGCGCATGGAGTTAGCATGCTGAGTTCGTGAACGAGTACGTGCGAACACGGTGTGTGACAGTGGTGACCCCGAATTTGAACCCCTCTGTAGCTCTCCCACCTGTTTGGGGGAAAAGATTTTGGTTTGAACCCCTCTTTGGAAAAAAAGTTTTTTGAACTGGAAATTGATTGATATATTGAATACATTGAGGGTTGAGAAAGGATAGTGTTTTGTTCCCCCTATTTTGAAATTCAAAAGAAACAGTGTTATTCTCTACTTTTCATTAGTATTTTCAACTTCGTACTTTTTTGGAATTTGTTCTTGTGGATTGTTTTGTGAAAGAGTATGTCTTTCGTGTATTGAACATCCCCGTCTCCAGTTCCAAGTAGTGGTTTACCTAAGCGCTCCTGTTTCTTTGTCTTTCTGTGCCTCGCTATTTTTAATGTTCACCTCTCTTGGTTTCTGTTTCTGTTTTATTCAATAGTCTTCACCTCCTCCCAACAAAAAGCGTCTATCTCATTTAAAATTTGGCATATTTGCTGCTTTACTTAGGGTTTGTCTGATTAGTGTGTGTAAATGCTCCCTTTCTTTTAGATGTTGTAGGGTTACATTCGGTATCTTTTTCCGTGAAATTGTTCTGTGCGTTTTCTGGCACACTTTTGGACTCAACTTTGTAAACAGCGCTCTGTTTCACTTTCATTCAAAAACGTTAGCTTTTCTTGGTGTTTTTGGACATCTTTCTTCAAATTGCATTCTTTCAGAGCCGTTTCAAAATTGTGTTCTTTTCTCCCGTTTGGTTAATTTTGTAAACTTAAGAAAAAATATAAAAGTAAGTTGAGGGTGTACATGCACGAGCAATCATATTAAACTGTGTATCTTCTTTTCTGTCTCGTGATTGTTTCATTTTCATTTGTTTACAAATAACTGTTGTCAAACTCTGAAAGACTGGATTGTTCTGACTGGATTTGTGCCAAGTCTGATTTTTTTTTTTCTTGCCCAGGGACAGAAGTTGGGTTTGTCTGTAGAAAACTTGATTGCTTATATTAACCAATGTGAAGACCGCGCTATAAACACACACACACACACACACACACACACACACACACACACACACACACACAGGGAGGAGGAGAAACAAGCAATGGCAGAGACAGAGGAGAAAGAAAGAATCAGACAGGCAGAGACAAGACAGAAAGAAAGAATCAGACAGGCAGAGACAGGAGAGAAAGAAAAAGAAAATAGACAGGCAGGAGAGACAGGAGAGAAAGAAAGAATCAGACAGGCAGAGACAGGAGAGAAAGAAAAAATAGACAGGCAGAGACAGGAGAGAAAGAAAAAAATAGACAGGCAGAGGCAGAAGAGAAGAGAAAGAAAACATCAGACAGGCAGAGGCAGAAGAGAAAGAAAACATCAGGCTGGCGGACATTGAAAGAGAAGCAAAAGATGCATAAGAGGGACTTGAAAAAAAAAACAGAGAGCGCATTAATTTACTGGAATTGCGCAAGCTTGAGCTGGAACAAAAAACAGGTAAAGCTGAAGTTTAAAACCAGCTGCTATGCAGGAAAACGCGGAACACACTGTTGGCACTGGAGTTAGTTCTAGTCCTAATGTGTAACCCACAGTAAACACTTCCTACATTCCTAAACTTCCCCCGTTTGATGAAGATCGTGATGATATTGGTTCTTTTCTTTTCCGGTTTGAGAACCATGCTTCGTCTTGTGGTTGGCCTGGAGATTAGTGGACATTGTATGCCGCTTCTTTTTTTAAAGGCAATGCTCTTTCTTTGTATCATAGTTATTTAAAGGCAATGCTCTTTCTTTGTATCACAGTTATTTAAAGGCAATGCTCTTTCTTTGTATCATAGTTATTTAAAGGCAATGCTCTTTCTTTGTATCATAGTTATTTAAGGGCAGTGCTCTTTCTTTGTATCACAGTTATTTAAAGGCAGTGCTCTTTCTTTGTATCACAGTTATTTAAAGGCAATGCTCTTTCTTTGTATCATAGTTATTTAAAAGGCAAGGCAGTGCTCTTTCTTTGTATCATAGTTATTAAAGGCAGTGCTCTTTCTTTGTATCATAGTTATTTAAAGGCAATGCTCTTTCTTTGTATCGTAGTTATTTAAAGGCAATGCTCTTTCTTTGTATCATAGTTATTAAAGGCAATGCTCTTTGTATTATAGTCTTGCTGCTCGTGAAAACCTTGAGTGGGAGGAACTGAACGCGGAACTTTTGAAAAAAAAAATTCAATGTACAGACGAAGGGTTCCGTGACAAATTTTGCTCGGTTCGTCCACACAAAGGAAAATCATTTGCAGCATTTTTGATTCGTACCAGTCATTTGTTTGATCCATGGATAGATTTATCTGATGCTGAAAAAAAAAACTTTTGATGGTTTTGCGTGATTTGTTGCTTCGTGAGCAAATCCTTTAGAGTGTTACAAAAGATTTAGCAGTTTTTCAAAAAGAAAAGATCGTATAAAACTACAGAAGAGATGTGCAAATTAGCTGACCAGTATCGGGCTACTCATCCGGAAAAGCAGTTTGGGGAAAAAATCCGATCATGTTGTGTTTAAGGCGAACGTTGCTTCACCAGGACAATGTATCCAGGAGATCAATCTCAGTGAAACAGGCGGGACTTTTCCAGAAGATGTCTTCAGTTTCCTCAAAGAAGTTGGCATGACCATACGCAGTATGGTTGTGCGGGTCCTTTTTCCTTTCTGTGAGGAACTTCTCGCCGACGTCCGGATCGGTCATTCGGACCAGGTCGTGGTCGTGGACAAGTTTGCGGTCGGGGTGATGCATTGGATGTTGCAGACATTCATTGCTGGCACTGTGGCTGCAAATTTCACAAACGGAGTGAATGTCCGTATATTAAAAAGCAATTCACAAAACAATCGAATATGGGCGTGACTACTCCGAACAAAACCCCAAAACAAGATACCCAGCATGTGTTAGTCTCAGACAGTGATGTTAAAGGACTTCATATTGAATCCTGTACGGTCATGGGTTTGGTGCTACGTTGTTGAGAGACACTGGTTGTACCACTGCTGGTGTACGCAAGGATTTGGTAAGGAACGATTAATACACAGTGGAACACAAGACTGTCGTTCTTTCGGGGGCAAGATAGAGTCCTTCCCTTTGGCATGCGTTTATGTTTCTACTCCTTATTTTACACGTGAGTGAACTGCTTGTGTCATTGATGAACCAATGACAGATCTAATCCCTGGTGTCTCAACGTCTTGTAGTGGCCAGGGTAGATCTTTTATGCCTTGTACAGTAAGCACTCGACTGCAAGAAGAAAAAAAAAGAGAAGGTCCAAAAGCCATTCATGTACCTACTTTTCCCAAATTGGATGTAACACCTGAAAAGTTGGTACAGTACCAAAAAGCGGACTCTACCTTAACCCTTTTATTTCATCAGATCATTGCTGGCGTGCCTGATCGGGTGAATGAGGTGGTGTGTAGTGAGAAAGAGTGAGGTGCTGCATCGTTTGTCTCCAAAAGATGGTCAAGCTGTGGGACATAGTGTTGTTCCCGTCCCTTCCTGTGACACAGTGTCGCAGACGGCCCATGGTTCCATGTTTTCAGGTCACTGTGGGGCAAAGCGTACCCTTCAACGTGTGTTGTCCTCCTTGTTTGTTTGTTTGTTTGTTTGTTTTTCCTGGTGTCAGTGTACATGTTTCTAAATACTGTCAGTCATGTGATATCTGTCAGAAGACGATGCCAACAGGTCGTGTACCATGTGCCCCTTTACAGCGCATGTCAGTCATCACTGAACCATTCAGTCTGTTGCCATTGACATAGTGGGACCGTTTCGAGAGTCCAATTCTGGTTGACGATATGTGCTGACAGTCATGGACGTTGCTACTCGGTACCCTGAAGTGGTACCCCTGAAAAAGAGCGATACCATTTCCGTCGAGGAAGCGTTGCTGTTGATCTTTTCCAGGATGGGTCTTCCTGACGAAATCTTACCCGGTTGTAGATCGCAGTTTGTGTCCGATCTGATGAAATACATTTTGCGTTCGCTGTCCATTTCGTCATGTACCACAACTCCCTATCACCCTCAGTCAGAGGGTCTCGCTGAGGGATTTAATGGCACATTGCAGACTGTTGAAAACAGCGAGCATGGAGAGACCATCTGACTGGGACAGGTACATTGCAGACTGTTGAAAACAGCCAGCATGGAGAGACCATCTGACTGGGACAGGTACATTGCAGACTGTTGAAAACAGCGAGCATGGAGAGACCATCTGACTGGGACAGGTACACTGAAGACTGTTGAAAACAGCCAGCATGGAGAGACCATCTGACTGGGACAGGTACACTGAAGACTGTTGAAAACAGCCAGCATGGAGAGACCATCTGACTGGGACAGGTACATTGCAGACTGTTGAAAACAGCCAGCATGGAGAGACCATCTGACTGGGACAGGTACACTGAAGACTGTTGAAAACAGCCAGCATGGGAGAGACCATCTGACTGGGACAGGTACTTCTCTTTTGCTCTCTTTTTTATCTTCTGAACATTCACGCACGCAGTCACCCCACCACCACCCCACACCCACCCACCCACACACACACACACACACACACACACGCCCGCCCGCACGCACGCACGCAGGCACGCACGCACGCACGCACGCACGCACGCACGCACGCACGCACGCACGCACGCACACACACACACACATACACACAAACACATAAAAGTGGGCGTTTACGTTCGCTCGCTCCTGTGCACAAATCACACACACACACACACGCACACACACCCACACACACACACACCCACCACACCCACACCCACACACACACACACACACACACACACACACACACACACACACACACACACACACACACACACACACACACACACACACACACACACACACATACATACACACACATATGCACACGCGCTTCTGCACACGCACACACACGCACGCGCGCACACACATACAGGCATACAGTGCTGCTGGGATATTAGCACTGGAAGAATATCGGAATCTTGCATGCACCAAATTCGTTATAAGAAGTTCTACTACAGACAACAACATAACCCAGAAATAAATATTAAATCGTACACTGGTTTTACCAAAAGAGTTAAAAATATGTCATCTCAAACGGCTCTAAGAAACATAACTCCTCGATTTTAGAATCCTTGGATATCAAACTAACAATCATTGCAAAAAGATCTATCGTGTCTCCTATCCTTCCCTGGAAACTAATACGAGCACATTTTTTTTTTATATTGAGCATACAGATTTAACACAGGCTGAAAATACTAACTTGTTATAATCCAAAATCAAAATGCGTTTGCATGATCACTATTCCAACCATTTTAAGATATACACTGATGGATCATTAATCAATGAACATGGAGGTGCAGCATACATTATCCCAGGCCTTAACAAAGAAAAGTCTTATTATCTCGGAAAAAAAAAAATCTATATTCACTGCTGAATTAACTGCTATTATGGCTTTAAAGTTTGTTGTTGATTACCCTCAAAATTTATGTAAAGTTGTTTTATGTGTAGATTCCAAGTCAGTTCTTACTGCAATGAAGAATGTGAATTAAAAGTTCGACCTGATATGATCACTGAAATAAATAATTTAGTACATTTCCTCTCAGTCAGAGACACTGAAATAACATTTCTTCGCCCCCCCCCCCCCCCCCCCCCCCCCCCCCCCCCCCCCTGTGGTTTATATCATAATGAAAAGGGTTGATGTTCTAGCAAAGAGAGGAGCAAAACGATCATCAGCTTCGCATTTTTTGAACTTCTCTATGCCAGTGCAAGAGTGCTATACTTCTCTATGTCAGTGCAAGAGTGCTATACTTTGGCAGAACAAGTACAATTTTCTAATTTGCATTTGATAGAAAGAGAAAACTGGGTGCTTCGGTTTACACGATGAAATGAAAAATATTCATGAAAAGTTAAGTAAGTACGATCAAAACATTCATCGTAGACGACAGATAAGTTCCTTGATCTGTAGATGGAAATTGGATTGTTTTAAAACAAAGTATGTCAAAAATATACATTGTATATGTGGTCATAGCATATCAACTGATCACATTCTTCTGTGTAACTTAATGAAAACAACATTCATTCCAAACACGTCTGTACAGCCTAGTCAAAATGTGTTTTCCTGTCAGCAAGTGAAACATATCTTTGCTTTTTGCGCTCAGCTAAAAGTCCAAATGGCAAACACTTATAATAGAGAACAGTCAGTGGTGAGATGACACAGAAGAGTTATATTCTTTTTTTTTCTCTTTGATTAAGTGGATTTTCTATTTTTTGTGTTATAGTTGTAGATAAGTTAATTCTTTTGACTTGTTGTGTTAACCTTTTTTCCCCAGCCCCGATTTTTTTTCGTCTAATATGACGTAATGTGGAAAGACGTAAAAACAAAACAACACACACACACACACACACACACACACACACACACACACACGCACGCACGCACAGAGAGAGAGAGAGAGGGGACACAGAGAGAGAGAGAGACAGAGACAGACAGACAGACAGACGAACAGACAGACGAACAGACAGACAGACAGAGAGGAAGAGAGAGAGACAGACAGACAGACAGACAGAAAAAGAGACAGACAGACAGAGACAGAGATCATGTGCAATCACTACAAATGTTCCAGTCAGTGGCGAAGAAGAGTCGATGCCAGTTACACTTCGGAACTACAGCACGCGCGCTGTCGCCGGGAAGAGAGGGATGGTCTGCTCTGGAACATTCTGCACTGTGTCCTCAAGTTGACCGGGAGGGGCGGGGGATGGGGGGTGGGGGGGTGGGGGGGCGGCAGAAAAAGTGGTGTTCTAGTGGTGGCGGTGTGCTAATGGCTTTGATATTTTCAAATATGACGTTTTGAATTTTCCCCTTCGAAAACGAGGTAGGGGTAAAGGCGTGCGGCGTGAATTTGTGAAAGCAGAGCGAACATATTCATTATTGCCTCTCTCTCTCTCTCTCTCTCTCTCTCTCTCTCTCTCTCTCTCTCGTGTATGCCACTCTGTGTGTGTGTGTGTGTGTGTGTGTGTGTGTGTGTGTGTGTACATGTGTGTGTGTGTGTGATGTGTGTGTGTGTGTGTGTGTGTGTGTGTGTGTACGCACTGCTGGATGTAGCAGTTTCAATGACTAAGCGCGGTTTTTAGATGTAACAGAGAAGGCGGCCACGAGAAACGCGATCCGAGAGATTGAGCTAAAGTGCCGTGAGCACAGCAAGAAGCCCCATCTGTTTCCTGAATGTACAAAGGCTTTGGACAGTGTCGGCCGCAAAGGTCAGTCATCCATTCTGCCCAACGCTGTTTGTGTTGGCAGTGGAGGTCGTCTTTGGGCAGCTATTAACGGTAGAGGTTGAGCAGACATCGGGACTAGATATCAAAGCCCCATCTAAAAGCTTCCACAGATCATGCATGTATTCTACGAGCTGCCATGGAGAAGTGGTTACCGTCGCGGACTCTCGGCTGGGAGCTCGTGGTTTGATTCCCATCAGAGTCATGCGAGATTTTTCTGCCCCGACCGGCTCCTACCCAGAGCTGATTTTGCTACGGGCTCAGTTGGGAAGACTGGGACCACACAGTCGAGTTTTTCATCCATTTCAAAGATGCGTCTCTGAGAATGTTGCTCAAATTTCCTGACCACACACTGCAGGTGTCTGTCTCTCTCAGGCCTGGTTGATGCCGGGATATAGTATTAAAGTAAGTATAAAGTACAGCCCTGTTATGCAGTCTCAGACCGGAATAGAAATCCGTAGCGTCATCTTCATCGTCCTCATTCTCATCGATCAGCATAAAAGTCTCGGATTCTGTGGCCCTTCATGCCCTGCTCTCAAGATGACTTCAGGTTCGATGGTCTCTCCACGTGTATGGCTTTGGTTTGATTCCGTCGGGATCATCGGTATTGGCAACTTGATGGGGGCTGTCGTTGGACGGACGTAGTGGCGCCCGACGGAGGGAGAGCACACACATTGCCACTGACCAATCACTGTCGTTAGCAGGGGGCTTAGGAGGTAGCGTCCTGCGTGTGTTGGATCAGAACAGGCGCCACTGAACACCAACAAAGTCCCCTCCGATGGGTTGCCTCTTCAGGGCTTGACATTGTCTGCTCCTCGTGGATTGCCAGTGCTGGGGCTGCGGTGGGCAGGCCTGGCTGTGGCTGTGGACGGGGGATCGGAATGAGTGGCGTGGGTGTGTGTTGTCACTATGGTGGCACAGAAGACGGGACAGCAAAACAGAAAAAAAGAGAGAAAAGAACTCTCTACCAAGGAAGATAAAACACACAAATTACTGAAACAGACAAGTTAGTTGCTTCGTAAAGTTGGATTTTCAAGCCAGGGAAATCACGAAACCTCTCCAAAAGGAAAAAAGGAAAAAGGAGCTGAAAATAGTTACTTTCGCCGCAGCCAACCAAGCCATTCCAACATTGACAGAAAAACCAGCCTTGGAAGGTGGTACGACAACTCTTTGAAAGACACGAACAGTGGAAAAGAAGCCATGCACTCGCCCAGAGAAAGCCTGGACATAGTGGACCCGTGTGAGCATCGTGGTAACGACAAGGTCTGGTGTGTGCAGTGCATGGTGAACCCAGAGCTTCTCTGGTCTCTACCGACATCCATGGAATCAATGCCAGACCAAATCAACAAGTCCAAAAGGAAGTGTCAAGGTGTTCTACCTGGTCTCACTGACTCCAACCCCGCCACTCAGCCCTGAGGCTGCCTTTCCACTGAGCCTTGAGGTTACCTTTCCACTGAGCCTTGAGGTTACCTTTCCACTGAGCCTTGAGGCTACCTTTCCACTGAGCCTTGAGGTTACCTTTCCACTGAGCCTTGAGGTTACCTTTCCACTCAGCCTTGAGGCTACCTTTCCACTGAGCCTTGAGGCTACCTTTCCACTGAGCCTTGAGGCTACCTTTCCATGGAGCCATGAGGCTGCCTTTCCACTGAGCCTTGAGGCTACCTTTCCATGGAGCCATGAGGCTGCCTTTCCACTGAGCCTTGAGGCTACCTTTCCATTGAGCCTTGAGGATGCCTTTCCACTGAGCCTTGAGGCTACCTTTCCATTGAGCCTTGAGGCTGCCTTTCCACTCAGCCCTCAGGCTACCTTTCCACTCAGCCCTGAGGCTGCCTTTCCACTGAGTCCTCAGGATACCTTTCCACTCAGCCTTGAGGCTACCTTTCCACTCAGCCTTGAGGCTGCCTTTCCACAGAGTCCTCAGGCTACCTTTCCACTCAGCCCTGAGGCTGACTTTCCACTCAGTCCTGAGGCTGCCTTTCCACTCAGTCCTGAGGCTACCTTTCCACTCAGCCCTGAGGCTGACTTTCCACTCAGCCCTGAGGCTGCCTTTCCACTCAGTCCTCAGGCTACCTTTCCACTCAGCCCTGAGGCTGACTTTCCACTCAGTCCTCAGGCTACCTTTCCACTGAGCCCTGAGGCTACCTTTCCACTGAGCCCTCAGGCTACCTTTCCACTGAGCCCTCAGGCTACCTTTCCACGGAGTCCTCAGGCTACCTTTCCACGGAGTCCTCAGGCTACCTTTCCACTCAGCCCTCTGGCTACCCTTCCACTGAGCCCTCAGGCTACCTTTCCACTGAGCCCTCAGGCTACCTTTCCACTCCGTCCTGAGGCTACCTTTTCCACTGAGCCCTCAGGCTACCTTTCCACTCAGCCCTCAGGCTACCTTTCCACTCAGCCCTCAGGCTACCTTTCCACTCAGTCTTGAGGCCACCTTTCCACTCAGTCCTCAGGCTACCTTTCCACTCAGTCCTGAAGCTACCTTTCCACTCAGTCCTGAGACTACCTTTCCATTCAGTCCTGAAGGGAGTGCAAGTAAGCACACAAAGGTTTCTGACCATACTTCACATTTCCGAAGACAAGGTTGTGCGGCCAACCCGCGGCATTATCATTTCGACATTGATTTACACACATTTCTCTATTCGCCGCACACATCTAGATTACGTCATACGAGTGACCATTCAGACTTGACTTGAACCGTGCACTTCCAATTGGCCACAATGTGTTCCGCATAAGACGCACAGGCAGGGAACGCCACCCAAAGTGAGCTTCTATACAGGGGTGGCATTTTGTACCGCACAAGGAGTAATCCCACAAGGGAATACGTAAGATAACATAGACAAAAAAGAGGGCAGGAAGGGGGGAGGGGGGGGGGGGGGGGTGTTTTATGAGTAAAACTTTCTGGAACTTTATTTCTGTCTGGAAGTGAATCAGCACAGGTTTACAGCCAGCACATGCCGTCATTACAGTCAGCAAAGGTTTACAGCCAGCTCCTGTCGTCATTGTAGTCAGCAAAGGTTTACAGCCAGCTCCGTCGTCATTGTAGTCAGCAAAGGTTTACAGCCAGTTCATGTCGTCACCGCAGTCAGCGTATCACTTCCCCTGAAGGGGCATGTTCCACTTTGATAGTGTGAGTGGGTGGGTGGGTGGGGGCGGGGTGCGTGAGTTCATGCGTGCCTGTGTGTGTGTGTGTGTGTGTGTGTGTGTGTGTGTGTGTGTGTGTGTGTGTAGGTATGTGTGTGTGTGTGTGTGTGTGTGTGTGAGAGAGAGAGAGAGAGAGAGAGAGAGAGAGAGAGAGATTCAGAGACAGAGACAGAGACAGAGAAGACATGTACTAATGCTGTGTCTCTTCCTCACACAAAGCTTGGCCACAATGTGTTTCGCATAAGACGCACAGGCAGGGAACGCCACCCAAAGTGGGCATCTTTAGGCAACTCCCAGCCTTTTTACTCTTAGGTCAGAGCTAAAGTAAACTGGGGATGGGCCGCCCCCAAATACCGGATCACTAACTGGAGCGCTTCGTGTTTTTAATTCCCCCTGGCATTTGATGGTGCTGACGTGTCCATGTCTGGGATGTCTACGGCACCCACCTAACAGACAGCACACTGCTGACGGGGGACACGATCAATTCTTATGACATCTCTGGAGCAGCCTGACATGCATTCTTATTTAAATAGCACTTTTGTCAATAGACACCAATGTACAGCTCTCTCTCTGTCTTTGTCTCTGTCTGTCTGTCTGTCTGTCTCTGTGTGTGTGTGTGTCTCTCTCTCTCTCTCTCTCTCTCTCTCTGTCTTTGTCTCTGTCTGTCTGTCTGTCTGTCTGTCTGTCTCTCTGTCTCTCTCTCTCTCTCTCTCTCTCTCTCTCTCTCTCTCTGTGACTCTCTCTCCTTCTCTCCCTCTGTGTGCGTGTGTGTGTGCGTGTGTGTGTGTGTGTGTGTGTGTGTGTGTGTGTGATTTATCAGTACACTGAGCTTGTCTCTCGGCGAATTTGCGCGTGTATGCATATGCGCTAGAAAGTGGCATTTTCCTTGGCACCGCAATTACAGCGAAGCAAAGGGTCTGTGCATTCCATGAGGGGGGTAGGGAGAAGCGGAGGGAAGATGACAGAAGGGTGGCGAAAGGATGGGGGTGGGGTGGGGTGGGGTGGGGGACAGAGAGAGCAGGGTCAGGGGAAGCGAAGAAGAGGGGAGGACGGAAGAGGAGAGGGACGGGGGACGGGGGAACAGGAGACGGAGAAGGAAAGACCATGATGGAGAGAGAGAGAGAGAGAGAGAGAGAGAGAGAGAGAGAGAGAGAGAGAGAGAGAGAGAGAGAGAGGGAGAGAGAGAGGGCACATTTGTGTATGTGCGTGCGTGCGCGCGTGCGTGCGTGGCGTGCGTGTGTGTGTGTGTGTGTGTGTGTGTGTGTGTGAGTGAGAGAGAGAGAGAGAGAGAGGTGTGTGTGTGTGTGTGTGTGTGTGTGTGTGTGTGCGTGCGTGCGTGTGTGTGTGTGTGTAGATAAACCATAATACCTGACATCCACTCATCAATAATTGATTTCAAATCTATGCCCACTCTCCCCTCTCACCCCCCCCCCCCCCCCCCTTCTTCTTGCTTGGGACAGTGCAAAGGCCCAACTGACACGATCAGTGACTGAGGAAAAAAATTGCGTCACGGTAAATACGTGCCGCCTTTCGTTCTTAGCAGCCTACCTCCCTTCCCCCCTCTCATCCTTCCCCCCCCTCCCCATGCTGTACGATACAACGCAGCGTGGGAGGCGTTTCTAACAACAGCCCGTCTCACCCCCCCCCCCCCCCCCCTCTCTCTCTCTCTACCCCGCGACACAAAGGCATGTGCCGACACAAAGGCATGTGCCGACACAAAGGCATGTGCCCGCGCTGCCACCACCCCACCCCCCCCCCCCCCCCTCCCTTTCATCCCTACCGCCCCGGCCTCGCAGGCACCTGCACGTGCTCGCGAACACCTATGCGGACGCATAAATTAGCTGAGGCTTAACAGTCAGCTATACGGATGCATAAATTATCCCGTGCCGATTAGGATCAAACAATTTCCGAGGCGATTGGTGACTAGACTAAATCCCTCCCCCTCTCACCCCTGATGGGTGAATGACAGTTTGTCGAAATTTGATTCGGCAAGAGAGATTCATAAAACTAGACACACACAGCTCAGCTTCACTGACCCTCAGGACTGCCTGTAGACAAGAGCAGAGGAAGACAAAGGGACAGAGGCCTAGGAAACTCTTGGTAACTCCTTGATCTCAAGTCATTCCCTGTTCATTCCCAGGAAAAGTGAGTTGGAACTCTGTTTTACATTTTTGATCTATGTATTGATTTTATGTATGTGTGTGTGTTAGCATTGTAACTCTGTACAAATGCTTAGCAACATTATCAAACTGATGAATGATTATTTTGTGTAGTAGTTTGCTTGCCATCATATGGCAAAAGCTCTCTCCCAGTGGTTTTGATTCTTTTGTTAACAATCTGACCACTGCTCTTTGTGTTCACCCTGACTTTTGTCAGTATGCAACTCTGTCTGTTAAGATAATAATTCAATGATTAATTTTGATCAGGAAAACAGTATGCCTGTGCTAGGTAAAAACTGCTACTCTGATTTATAAATACTGGTGATTATTGGAATGATTTGTAGTGTGTGACTTTTAAGTCTACACCACATGTGTACTTGGACTAAGCATAGCCCAAGTCAGTGTGATTTAATTCATATGAAACATGGAAGAGTTGTATTAACTAAAACTGTAACATTGTATTACTGTCTCCTACCCTTTTGTAAACTTAACTTAGCCTTTAAACAAAAGTGGAGGTTAATAGTTATAGCAGAAACTCTACCATAGAGAAAACTTTGCTGGCTGAGTCTCACAACCCTTCTGAAAGACAGAGGAAAAGGGTATGCACTCGTCAGACCAGCCACCAGATTCTCATCTACAGATCAAGTTCTCTTATATCGCAGAACTGGGATCCTGGTCACGCTACACATTGCGACTGAACCAGGAGCTGGGACTTCGCCCGAAACCAGGGCGACACCAGACAACAGATCTACACCAGTGGGGCAGTCACCAGCCACAGGAGAGAACAACTGTCTTCTCCGAAGCAAAGCTAAGTTTGCTTACCACCTGGACTCAAACCCATCAGACCCTTACCCTCACTTTATGATGAAACAGTGAGAACCTGTCTATGGTACCATTCTGGCTTAGCAAGCAAGGTGGATGTATAATAACCATATACATTCAGTGTAAACTTAGACAGAACCCCTGTATGCCAACTTAAGCTTGCTGCACAGAGTGCAAGCGAGTAAAGTAGGAGTGAGGAAGGAACCCCTCATTGTGGTGGTAGTCCAATGAGAGCTGAAACACAGCCTATGGAATTGTCACGCCATTTCTTATCTATGTATAAGTAATAAAAGTTGATGTGTGAAAGTGCACTTAACTTGTGTCAGTTCCCTGTTGTTCAATCGAATGTTGAATGTTGAATGTTTTGAACTTCTCTCTTCAATTCTGTATCTCGGAGCTATAAGTAC
>JADBJO010001903.1:319104-339104 GCA_016801955.1 Conus betulinus | reverse complement strand
GAGGAGATGTGGGGTGGTGGTGGTAAGAGTTGGAGAAGGGGCGGGGAGGGAAAGAGAGTGGGAATCGCTGGGGGGGGGGGGGGGGGGGGGTGATGGCAGGGGAAGGATTACGATTCTTCTTCTAGTTTCCACCCTAATGAACAAATGATGCCAGCATTAATCACTGACGAATGCGCATGCCCCTCAGGTCGTAGGAGATCCGTTCAAACAAGAGATGGAAGGGTGGAAGGGAGAGGGGTGTTTGAGTGAAACGTTGGTCTGAACACAGAAGCGAGAAAGGGTTGGGGCACAGGGACAGAGTGTTGCCTCCTATTTGACTTTGTCAAATTGCTGCTCGTTGGCGATGGTAACTAACCTCTTTCGGGCGAGAGAATCGTTCAGTTTCCCTGGCCTGCCTGCACAGGTTTCAACAAACGCCAGCTTCTTCTTGTACACTATTCAGCGAGGGCGGCCTACTCACTGCGCATAGGCTTTGCCCGCAAGCTGTGGACTGTGTATGTGTGTGCTTCAAACTTGAAAATGTGACTGTATCACCTGTGGTCAATGTGATCAACGGACAGCCAAGCTGTGAGCCAAAGATAGACACAGAGCCATGCCAGTCAACAAGAGACAGACACAGAGCCATGCCAATCAACGAGAGACAGACATAGAGCCATGTCAATCAACGAGAGACAGACATAGAGCCATGGCAGTCAACAGCAAGAGGGTAAGGCCGTCAGTATGCGTAGTGGAAAGACTGACTTGTGAAAGACGGAGATACCATCCCTGCCCTCTGTATTTCTTTGCTCTCAATGAATTAAGCTGGTTAGAGTTAGAACTCAGGGAGAAATTCTCCAGAGGTCATCCTGTCTATATGTGTGTTTTAAGGTCTGTTTGTTGGTCTATCATTTGTCAGTCTCTGTTTAACTTCCTGCCTTTTTTTCTACTTTTTGTCTGCGTGTTTTTTCTCCTATTACACAATCAATATATGTGTACTGATGAGTGTCGTGATTGACCCTGGCTGGAAATTCTGTGTGGTTCCATATCCCAGCAGTACCTGTCACCATTGCAGGGCTTTTCTCTGGTCGTTTTATCGTTCGTTCTTTTTCCCCCCCACTACTTCGCGTATTTAACCGATGAATGGCGTTAGTGGGCATATGAATAATTGTAAACCTCTTCCATGCTACGGGTTGGAAGTAATGTTGGATCAGAGAGAGAGAGAGAGAGAGAGAGAGAGAGAGAGAGAGAGAGAGAGAGAGAGAGAGTTTGATAACAATAATTTTATCTTGTTTGTGACCTTCTTTCAAGGACCGAGTCACATCACACCTCAGGAACGTTACAGAAATGTTTGGCTGTACCTTTCTCGACGTCCACTCAGCGGACCTTTTGAAGGTAAAGCCTGTCTTTCCAGTCAGACTGGTAGAACTGGAGACATGCCCAGTTTCATGTAGAATCGGCCTAAATCGAAGGTTTTGAGAAAGTGCACAAAAACGGAACTTTATTTTCCAGCTTGAAAACTTATGAGCAGAACCGTAACGAATATTTTAAGTGTGGAAGTTGAGTCTGTGAAATCCAGTTATTAGCATATAGATTCATGATCGTGAAATAGGTGTTGTTCTTTTTTAACACAAATTTGTAATCTGACATCCCACCTCTCGTTTCCGATCCCTTCTTACCTTCTCTTCGGTCCTGCTGCTCCCTCCCTCTCTCTTCTCCTTCCATTCCCCTTTCCTCCATGTGGACCCCCTCTCTCCCCCGCCCCCTTCGTCTCCGTCCCCCTTCTCAGATGTTACCAGAAACTCTACTTCACATCTATGCCCCCTTTTCCCTAGATGTTTCAGATGTCACCAGAGAACTCTGCTTCACGTCTCTGTCCCCTTTTCCCTGGATGTTTCAGATGTCACCAGAGAACTCTGCTTCACGTCTCTGTCCCCCTTTTCCCTGGATGTTTCAGATGTCACCAGAGAACTCTGCTTCACGTCTCTGTCCCCTTTTCCCTGGATGTTTCAGATGTTACCAGAGAACTCTGCTTCACGTCTCTGTCCCCTTTTCCCTGGATGTTTCAGATGTCACCAGAGAACTCTGCTTCACGTCTCTGTCCCCTTTTCCCTGGATGTTTCAGATGTTTACCAGAGAACTCTGCTTCACGTCTCTGTCCCCTTTTCCCTGGATGTTTCAGATGTCACCAGAGAACTCTGCTTCACGTCTCTGTCCCCTTTTCCCTGGATGTTTCAGATGTTACCAGAGAACTCTGCTTCACGTCTCTGTCCCCTTTTCCCTGGATGTTTCAGATGTTACCAGAGAACTCTGCTTCACGTCTCTGTCCCCTTTTCCCTGGATGTTTCAGATGTTACCAGAGAACTCTGCTTCACGTCTCTGTCCCCTTTTCCCTGGATGTTTCAGATGTTACCAGAGAACTCTGCTTCACGTCTCTGTCCCCCTTTTCCCTGGATGTTTCAGATGTTACCCAGAGAACTCTCTGTCCCCTTGACCCACGTGTTCTCCCCCCCCCCCCTTCCCTCTCCCTATCCTCCCCCTTCCCTCTCCCTACCCTTCCCCTTCCCTTCCCTCTCCCTACCCTCCCCCTTCCCTTCCCTCTCCCTATCCTCCCCCTTCCCTCTCCCTTTCCTCCCCCTTCCCTTCCCTCTCCCTACCCTCCCCCTTCCTTTCCCTCTCCCTCTCCTCCCCCCTTCCCTTCCCTCTCCCTCTCCTCCCCCTTCCTTTCCTCTCCCTCTCCTCCCCCTTCCCTTCCCTCTCCCTCTCCTCCCCCTCCCTTTCCCTCTCCCTATCCTCCCCCTTCCCTTCCCTCTCCCTCTCCTCCCCCTTCCCTTCCCTCTCCCTCTCCCCCCTTTCCTTCCCTCTCCCTATATCCCCCCCCTTCCCTTCCCTCTCCCTATCCTCCCCCCTTCCTTTCCCTCTCAGTATCCCCCCCCCCTGCCCTTCCCTCTCCCTATCCCCCCCCCCCCCTTCCCTTCCCTCTCCCTCTCCTCCCCCTTCCCCTCCCTCTCCTCCCTCCTCCCCTCCCCCTTCCCTTCCCTCTCCCTCTCCTCCCCCTTCCCTTCCCTCTCCCTCTCCTCCCCCCTTCCCTTCCCTCTCCCTATTCCCCCCCTTCCCTTCCCTCTCCCTATCCTCCCCCTTCCCTTCCCTCTCAGTATCCTCCCCCTTCCCTTCCCTCTCCCTATTCCCCCCCTTCCCTTCCCTCTCCCTATCCTCCCCCTTCCTTTCCCTCTCAGTATCCCCCCCCTTCCCTTCCCTCTCCCTATCCTCCCCCTTCCCTTCCCTCTCCCTATCCTCCCCCTTCCCTTCCCTCTCCCTATCCTCCCCCCTTCCCTTCCCTCCCTCTCCCTTTCCTCCCCCCTTCCCTTCCCTCTCCGTATCCCCCCCCCTTCCCTTCCCTCTCCCTATCCTCCCCCTCCCCCTTCCCTTCCCTCTCCCTCTCCTCCCCCTTCCCTTCCCTCTCCCTATTCTCCCCCTTCCCTTCCCTCTCCCTATCCTCCCCCTTCCCTTCCCTCTCCCTATCCTCCCCCCCCTTCCCTTCCCTCTCCCTCTCCTCCCCCTTCCCTTCCCTCTCCCTCTCCTCCCCCTTCCCTTCCCTCTCCCTCTCCTCCCCCTTCCCTCCCTCTCCCTCTCCTCCCCCTTCCCTTCCCTCTCCCTATCCCTCCCCCTTCCCTTCCTCTCTCCCTCTCCTCCCCCTTCCCTTCCCTCTCAGTATCCCCCCCCCCCTTCCCTTCCCCTCCCCTCCCTATCCCGCTTCCTCCCTGAATGTTCTAGTCGCTAGATGTTAAAATCCCCTCCCCCCACCCCCACCCCTACCCCCTCTGTCCACACTTCTCCTCGAGTTCCCTTCAGTACTCTCATCATTGCTGTTTTCAATGCAGGGTCAGAGGTGCCCCTCCCCTCCTTTCTTTTCCACCCCTCCCATACCCCTCCGACCCCCCCCCCCCCCCTCCCCCATTTTCCAACCCACCTCTAATGCCCTGCCCTCTTTCTTATGGACTTTTTGGAAGGCTAGTGGAAAAAAACGTTTCGAGGGGCAGAACGATTGGTTTTGAGATGGAGAGGAAGATTAGGAATTTGGAGGTAGTTTTGATTTTGCAATCACTCTTCCTTTTGTTAGTTTTTCTAATGGAAAGATACAAATTCTGCAAAGTGCTCTGAGTGATGGCTTTTTTTAACGCTTCTGCGTGAAGTGTGTGTGTGTGTGTGTGTGGGGGGGGGGGGGATGTGTTTTGAAGGCGTTTGACAACTTGTCACACAGGCGAGCGCGCGTGTGTGCGCGAACGATCGCCTGTACACACACACACACACACACACACACACACACACACACACACACCACACGAAGGCTCACACACGCACGCACACATGCACGCGCACACGTGCGCGCGCGTACACACACACACACACACACACACACACACACACACACACACACACACACACACACACACATACACACACACGCGCGCGCGCGCGCGTGCACGCCCACACACACACACACACACACACACACACACACACACACACACACACACACACACACACATACACGCGCGCGCGCGCGCGCGCGCACACACACACACACGCGCGCGCGCGCGCGCGCGCGTGCGTGTGAATATGTGTCTTTGAGGGCATCTGAAAATGTGTGTCCCAAGTACGCACGTACGCATACGCTCGCGCACACGAACACAAACATACAGAGAGAGAGAGAGAGAGAGAGAGAGAGAGAGAGAGAGAGTTCTTAAAACAGGTTAGTGAGGAGTCGAGTATCATTTTCCTATGTTGTGAGGACTGTGGGTCCCGTCAGTGTCTGAATGAAGGAGGACGGTAACTTGTAGCAAAGGGAGAGAGTTCTTCCCCATTTCCCTCCCCTTGCTTATTTCCTTCCGTTCTCCTCCGTTTCCTCCTCCCAGGTTTTTTTTTTCTTGTGTGTGTGTGTGTGTGTGTGTGTGTGTGTGTGTGTGTGTGTGTTGTGTGTACTCTCAAAATTCTCACTTCTTCCACTTCTTCGTCGTCTAATTTCTTCTTCAACGTCTTTTCAAAATTCTCTCTTCTTCTTCCACTTCTTCGTCTTCTTATTTCTTCTTCAACGTCTGTTCTTTTTTTTTTTAATTCTACCAATCATTGCCTTTTTTTCCTCTTTCCTTCCCTCACTCCACATTCCTCCTCCTTTTCCCCTCCTTCTTCTTCTTCTCCCATTCCCCCCCTTTCTCTCCATTTTTTTTTTTTTCTTTCTTCGATCTTATTCTTCTCATGCTGATGCCTCTGCGTTCATAGGCATTTACAACTCTTACACACACTTCGTTTCACAACTCTTACACACACTTCGTTTTACAGCTCTTACACACACTTCGTTTCACAACCCTTACACACACTTCGTTTCACACAACCCTTACACACACTTCGTTTCACAACCCTTACACACACTTCGTTTCACAACCCTTACACATACTTCGTTTCACAACCCTTACACACACTTCCTTTCACAACTCTTACACACACTTCATTTCACAACCCTTACACACACTTCGTTTCACAACCCTTACACACACTTCGTTTCACAACCCTTACACACACTTCGTTTCACAACCCTTACACACACTTCGTTTCACAACTCTTACACACACTTCGTTTCACAACCCTTACACACACTTCGTTTCACAACCCTTACACACACTTCGTTTCACATCTCTTACATACACTTCGTTTCACAACTCTTACACACACACTTCGTTTCACAACTCTTACACACACTTCGTTTCACAACTCTTACACACACTTCGTTTCACAACTCTTACACACACTTCGTTTCACAACTCTTACACACACTTCGTTTCACAACCCTTACACACACTTCGTTTCACAACCCTTACACACACTTCGTTTCACAACCCTTACACACACTTCATTTCACAACTCTTACACACACTTCGTTTCACAACTCTTACACACACTTCGTTTCACAACTCTTACACACACTTCGTTTCACAACTCTTACACACACTTCGTTTCACAATTGGATTTGACGTGGATTTCTTCTCCTTGTTTCATAGTTTCTTTTATTCGCCTTTTCTATTTGATTGTTGCTTCCACATTCAATCTATGTGTGTGTGTGCGCGCGCGCGCGCGTGTGTGTGTGTGTGTGCGCGCGCGCGCGTGTGTATCGACTTGGAGGGAAGTCAAATACAGCATAAATGTGTCAGAACAAACCTGAGCGTGCATGAAATCTGCACGAAATGATCACAAACTGGCAGAAGTGAGAACGAGAGAGGAGGAAGCAGCCCCGCTTTCCATCCCCTAGTGCTCCTAACTGACTGGCAAGTCAAAACAGGAAAGTAACAAGCCCTGACCTGTTGGTCTTCCTCAGGCCAGATGACAACAAGCATGAAAGTCTGTAGTGTGTTCATGCACGCACGCACACACACGCACACGCGCGCTTACACACACATACACTCATGTAAACACTTACACACATACACTTTTTTGTGGTCTAATATCACCATCGTTGTCGACAGACTCTGAATTAAATCAGTCAAATCAAATCTCCAACCGATGCTTTCCGTTATGGCGAAAGGAACTTTTGTAGAGTGTTGCTGGATGCCATCTGATAGTGGTATCTATGGAAATGAAATAGCTGATAAATTAGCAAAAGAATGTGCTCTTAGAAAAAAAAAATCCAGATAGTAGATTAACATTGGATAAACATGAAATCATTTCTTTATTAGAAAATTGTATGAACGATGAAAAACTTCCTGCAAAAACGTGGAACGCCAAATTTTCTAAGGATGTAGATTGTGCTTGTGGTCTCCCATTATCTATTCAACATATTCTTTTTGAATGTCCAATTCTAACATATTTATATAATATTCTAAAGATACATATTGCTTCCTTAGGGGGCTTTATATGAAATACTTTACAGCCCCAAATGATTGATATAGCAAAGGCTATATCGAGATCTGCTATTATTCATTTGTTGTAATTGATTTATCACTTTATAATTATTGTTTGGTCGTTAATAGGCACACTTTCATGCATTTGTGTCCGCGCACACACACACACACACACACACACACACACACACACACACACACACACACACACACACACACACTCTCTCTCTCTCTCTCTCTCTCTCTCTCTCTCTCTCTCTCTCTCTCTCTCTCTCTCACACACACACACACACACACACACACACACACACACACACACACACACACACACACACACACACACACACACACACACACACACACACACACACGGACGCGTGCAGGCGCGCATGCACGCACGCACACACACGTACACACGCGCTTACACACACATACACTCATGTAAGCACTTACACACATACACGTTTTTTCTTTTCTTTTTTGTCTAATATCACCATGGTTGTGAACAGACTCTAAATTAAATCGATCAAATCACATATCATATTCTTCCTTGAACCCCCCCCCCCCCCCCCCCCCCCCCCCCCCCCCCCCCCCCCCCCCCCCCCCCCCCCTTCTTAATTGTTTTCATTCAAATTTTTGCCATGTCATTAATTTAATGACGGAGGAATTGTTAGCTTCTCTCTCTCTCTCTCTCTCTCTCTCTCTCTCTCTCTCTCTCTCTCTCTCTCTCTCTCTCTCTCTCTCTCTCTCTCTCTCTCTCTCTCTCTCTCTCTCTGTGCGTGTGTGTGTGTTGTTGTTATCATTATCATATTGTTATTGTCATCACTTTTATAGTAGTAGTAGTAGTAGTAGTTATCATTATCATTACTATTATTGTTGTAATTTGGACAACAAACAAGTAGGGTAACTCTTGCTCCCACAAGAAAACATAACTCCAAAGGAATGCTGCTTACGACACCGAATCGGCTGGCAGCCATGACAGCACAGAGCACACAGAACAAACAAGGAAACATCCCCCCAAAGGATGTTCCAAGCTTGGGGGAGGGTGGGGATGTTTCCTTGTTTGTTTCTGTGTGCTCTGTGCTGTCATGGCTGCTAGGCGACTCAGTGTCGTAAGCAGCATTCCTTTGGAGTTATGTTTTCTTGTGGGAGCAAGAGTTATCCTACTTGTTTGTTGCTTCTTGTTTACTGTTCCCTGCCCCATTTCATATTTACTTTCGTCGTTATTTTGATTTTGTTGTTTTTGATTATTGTTGTCAATACAACAACAACTATTACTTCTGTTGCTGCTGCTGTTTGCTATTATTACTACTACTGCTGCTGCTGCTGCTGCTGATGATGATGATGATGATGATGATGCTACTAGTACTACTACGCTTATGATCATGATGCTGTTGCAGCAGTCAATGATAATACTTCTACCGATCGCGGTAGTGTCATTCTGTTTGTTTATCTATCTATTTATGTACACATTCATTCATCTTATGCTCTCTCTCTCTCTCTCTCTCTCTCTCTCTCTCTCTCTCTCTCTCTCTCTCTCTGTTGGGGGGGGGAGGAGGGGCGGGAGCGGGGGGTGGGGGTGGGGGGGGACAAAAGGGTAGGCTTGTCTGTCTCTTTGGTTTTCTTCTTTTCTTTCCACCACTACCACCTTACCCTGCACACCCACCCCCATTCGCCCCTGTCTTCACACGCCTCCTTTGCTGCTGTTGTTGTTGTTTTTGTTGTCTGCATTGATATCTTCATGATCGCATGCATACGCATGCTTTTTCCCCAAGCCTTTGCATATAAATGTGTGTGTGTGTGTGTGTGTGTGTGTGTGTGTGTGTGTGTGTGTGTGTGTGTGTGTGTGTGTGTGTGTGTGTGTGTGTGTGTGTGTGTGTGTGTGTGTGTGTGTGTGTTTGTGTGTGTGTGTGTGTGTGTGTGTGTGTGTGTGTGTGTGTGTGTGTGTGTGTGTGTGTGTGTGTGTGTGTGTGTGAACAATGTATTCCATAATCCTGTGTGCCGATCATTTTTTTTTTTCGTTGTTGCTTTTTTTGGTGCATAATTTAGCTTAGCAAAGACAGGTTGGGAGAATAGGCTCTCCCTAAAATCTCAATCCTTGGTCGAATAGAGGTTTTCTGGGTTCTTAGTTCGGTCCCTTTTTTGTTTTCATTGGTTTACCTCCAGTTTTTTTTTTCTTTTCCTGCAAAAAAAAGAAAATCTTGCAATCGTGTAACCATTGGACTTATTACGCACGTCCATAAGATGCTTATTGTTGCTAGATCAACAAAAGTTAGCAGACCTCGAATGTTTCATAATCTATAGAAGTATTAGGCGTGCCTTCATACTAGCGTTATGACAGTGGTGTGTTAATGCCAACTTGGCTGAGCCAGTGCAACTGTTTCAGAAGTGCTGTTGTATCTGCATCGGTCAGACTTTTCATGAGGCCCGCGGCATCCGTTGCTGGCAAACGATCCAAAGGCATGGGCAGAAAACAGCTCCATGGTGAATGAGCACCTGGTGAATGAGCACGCTCGTTGAGCAGTGGGCCCTCACCAGGAAATTGACCTTGATGACAACATGACAGCCCTGACATGCCCCCTCTGCTGGTCTATGAACGACATCAGCTGAATTCAATTTCACAGGGAGGTAAACACGAAACACAAAACAAAACAAATAAATAAATGATAATAATCATGCAAACCAACTTCGAAAAAGCACCAGACTTTCTGAATGGGTTGATGTACATAATCTTGTTCAGATTTCTTTTCAGATCATTCATCTCGTTCCGATTTCCTTTCAGATCGATTCTCTCGTTAATATATCCTTTCAGATCGTTTCTCTCGTTAAGATTTCCTTTCAGATCGTTTTCTCAAATCCTTCATTAAAAAAGCCAGTGTTCTCTAATCTAAAACGGGCTAGAATATTCCCATGCCATTTATTTGTGACCGCTAAAAGAAACCTAGCTCTGTAGAAAAAAAGAATTCTGTTTAAACGTAGAAATCATAAATATTTTGTTACCTTCTTAATAACATGCTAATCTTGCTTTTCATTTAAACCAGATTTCACCTGCGTCGTTTCGCCTGTTGGTTTGTCAGTCGTCGAGATCAAGCCAAAGCCACCACACCCATTTTACCCAGACATGGTCAGAACATTGAATGCAACTCGAAGATGAACCAAAGTAAATTGGGTGAAGATCCGTGAGGCTCGTCCTATAAGAGTTTTATCTTTTTACTACTAAAAGCAATGGTATCGGTTAAAATGAAATGAGGTGGATAGACAGAACGTGGCCCAGTCGCGTGGCCAGAAAATGTTGGTTCTGGATCATCCAAATGGCCGACCCTGGATCCCTTCCAGTAGATTTGTCACGGATTTTGCCCTAAACACAAACACGGTAGAGGTAGGTTACTCACTGATCACTATCAACAAAACAACACATATTTATGATCGCTTTAACAAACACTGCAAACGTAGGGTTACACACTGATCACTGTCAACAAAATAACACGTATTCATGGAAGTTTTTAAATGTGGTAACAGTCGTAGGCATTTCGTACCTGGTGCACACGGGAAGTACCTCATTCAATACCCGGGCAACTATTACTTCCCCTGGTGGAAAACAAAGGGGGAAGGGGGGATTCTGTTTTCGCGCTTGAACTGACTCAGAAAGCATTTCCCAGATCTCTGGAACCTTGCCGGAGGTCTGCGATTCCCCCATTGCCCTTGGGGTTAAAGGGGCCATTCATCTAGTCTTACATTCTGCACCAGAATACTGCGATTTCTCCATTGCCCTTGGGGTTAAAGGGGCCATTCATCTAGTCTTAAACTCTGCACCCGAATACCGCTTCATCACACACCCCCACCAGATCCACAGAATTCCAAATACATGCGAGGAAAGGATATTGTTCATACCTATGTGTATATATTTCTGTCTCCGTGTGTCTATACATGTGTGTATGTATGTATGTGTGGTTTGTATGTTTTATGTATGTTTGTATTTATGTTTGTATGCATGTATTATGGGACCAGCAATCAGCTCGCCTCATGCAGCGTGTAATGAGGACATCACGTCTGTCCCTCCCGCGAACAGTCACATAGTCAGGCATGTGCCATTGTCTGGAGCGGGGGGTGCATCCACGTTTTCTTGAATTCGCCTGTCCACTGGAAGATGGTGCTGGTGATGGAAAGTTCATGTTGTGCACACAGTGATAACATCAGCAGACCATTGGAGCTGCAGTTTCCAGTGCCGTGGCGTCCAAGAACGTTGGCTCAAGTGGAGGAGTCCCTTCCCACACAAGCGTTAAAGTCCCCGAGGATGACAAGCTTGTCCTAGTGGTTGACCTCAGTGATGACACGGCTCAGCTCCTCAGAGAAGGTTTCTTTGATGTCATCTGGGTTCGTCATTGTTGCAGCGGAGACGCTGATAATGGTGGCAAAGCGGTCCTTTGTAAGCCTAATTCGCAATATCATTAGCCATCAATGGTGTCAAGTGGCAGGCTATCCATCTGTGGGGCAAGCTTTGTGCGAATGGCAAATCCAAGACCAGAAGTTCTTTGGGTTTTCTTCAGGTTTCCCAGTGCAGTAAAAGGGGTAGCTTCCTCCATCGTCTTCAAGCTGTGTGTCGCCCGCAAGTCTTGCTTCACTTTGTGCATTTCGGGTAGTGTGAAGCGCATAGTGTACTGGCCAAGTGTCTGTGTGCCTGTCACCTCTCGCTTTCAGCCTTCACCGATGTTCGACAGACATTCCTGGATTTTTTTCTTGCTAAATGTCTCTGCCAGTACACTGGCGAGCGATGTCCAGCCTCCTCGGGGCCTGTCTCTGGCCGATTTGTTCTTCAGGGCAAGCTGGATGTTCATCTTGCTCCTGATCAGGTTGTGATCGGTCGGACCAGCAAAGACGCTCAAAGAGACTGGCAAGACCATGGCATCAAACTGTACGCAAAGGTTGCTGTATACAGAGCTGTGGTTCTAAGTGCTCTCCTCTACTATTGTGAGACTTGGACCAAGTACCGCCCACACATGCAACAACTCAAACAGTTCCATCAACGATGCTTGCGCAAGATCTGCAGCATCAGATGGGCAGATAGGGTGTCCAACCTACAGGTCCTGAAGAAGTGTTGCTTACCCAGCATTGAGTGTATACTCATCAAAAGCCAGCCCCGAGGGACAGGACATGTTGTCTGTATGGAGGACAGCAGAATTCCAAAGATGCTGCTGTATGGACAACCGAAGGATAACGTGACCAAGGAAAACCTCTCAAGAGATACAAAGACACCTTGAAGGCCAACCTCAGAAGCTGCAACGTCAACATTGCTTCCTGGGAAGATGTGGCCCTTGACAGAACACAGTGAAAGCAACGGTGTGCCAAGGGCACAAAGACATTTGAGTGCAACAGAGCTGCCGCCATGCAGGAAGAGAGGAATCGGAGAAGACAGGGCCCATCCTTGCAGGACTCCATTCCATGCAGCGTCTGTGGACGACTTCGTGTCTCAAGAATTGGTCTTCATTCCCACATGAGGATCCACATCAGCAGATGACCTGCCTGCCTACTTATCTGTCGGACACGACGGGAGAATCCACCACCACCACCATCATCATCATCATCATCATCATCATCATCATCACCATCATCATGTATGTATGTGTGTGTGTCTGAATATGTGTGTGTGTGTGTGTGTGTGTGTGTGTGTGTGTGTGTGTGTGTGTGTGTGTCTGTCTGTCTGTCTGTCTGTCTGTCTGTCTGTCTGTCTGTCTGTCTGTGTCTGTCTGTCTGTCTGTCTGTCTGTCTGTCTGTCTCTGTCTCTCTCTCTCTCTCTCTCTCTCTCATCTCTCTCTCTCTCTCTCTCTCTCTCTCTCCATCCTTTGGCTTGGCTTATCATGATATTGCATCATTTTCATACGCAAACTGGACAGCCTCTTTGCACACAGTATTTTTTATTCGATGGTAGAGAGAGAGAGAGAGAGAGAGAGAGAGAGAGAGAGAGAGAGAGAGACGAACAGACAGACAGAGAGACAGACACACAGAGAAAAATACAGAGAGACAGACACACAGAGAAAGAGATAGAGAGGGACAGAAAGACAGAGAAACAGGGACTGACATAGAGACAGAGAGAGACTGACGGACAGGCACGCGCACAGACAAACAGGCAGCCAGCCAGCCGAAACATACCGATCTAGGGACACACAGACACACAGGGAGGCAGACAGGAAGCCCAAAAAGGGGAGGGGAGAATAAAGGAGAGACAGACAGACAGACAAACAGACAGAGACAGACAGACAAAGAGAAACAGAGACAGAGAAGGAGAGACCGGCCGACTGCCCGCACAGACAGACAAACAGATCGACCCAACTGACTGACGAAATTATCCAGATACAGACAGCTAAAGATAAATAGATAGACACGAGACAGAGAAGAAGAAGAAGAAGAAGAAGAAGAAAGAGAGAGAGAGAGAGAGAGAGAGAGAGAGAGAGAGAGAGAGAGAGAGAGAGAGAGAGAGAGAGAGAGTTGCTTCACTCTAAACCATCACGTATACAACACCAGACACACAGTCGTGGCATCGATTCGGTTCTGTGCGCCGAATACCATGTGCAAGCAGCTTAAACGACAGCGTCATCGATTGAGACCTAGGGCGAATGCATGAAGGAAGGCAAGGAAGGAGAGACGGGGTTGTGGGGGGGATTGAGCAACAGGGAAAGGAGTGCGGGGCGGGAAAGGTGCGGGTTAGGAAGGCATGGGAGAGGTGTGGGAGTGGGGGGGGGGGGGGGGGGGGGGAGTAAAACCTGCTGGTTCCTCTCCCGGATTACAAAGTCTGAAAACCCAGGCCTGAGAGTCTAGCTGCCATGCGAGTCAGCGTCAAAGTGCTGATCGGCAGCATCACGATCAGCCAGGCGGATGGATCTTCGTATGGTATGCCGTTCCATTCAACAGCTAATGTCACTGGATTCAAGAGCCAGTCCCCAGAAAGCTCATGAAATTCAGCGAGTTGCGTACCCCTATACATAATCATGTTCGTGTATACAAATGATACCAACAAAGACGAGACAAGTTAACTGGAAAAAACTGAATCAGTCTTGGAATAAACTTATTTCGTTAAAGAGAAAGTATCTCATCGTCACCGGGACACAAACAATGCACATGTTTATCTGTAAGAGAAAGATACACGAAAAAATCGTTTATAAAGAGATACTAGTATTAGTCCCTCTCCACCACCCCCCCCCCCCCCCTCCTTCCATCTTGTTTAGATGTTGCACGAAACGACGGACATTCTCAGCCTAAAAGACCCTCAAATCTCAGTCTGCTGCCTTGTTCCTCCTTTGATGACGTGAGGCGCCACACACACACACACACACACACACACACACACACACACACACACACACACACACACACACACACACACACACACACACACTCACATACTCACTCACTCACTCATGGCTGAGAATGAAAAGGACAGACAAAGAGTAGCAGTTCGAATAATATGAATTTCTAAATAACTCCTTTGTAAATATTTAAAAAAAAAATACATGTTACATATCCTTTATCAAATACTCGTCTATATTATTGGAATCATCATCGCACATCGTTAACTTTTCTTTGATCCATTATCAAAAGCAGATAAAAAAAAAAAATCCTCTGAATCATCATAAACCATCGATTAACATTCTTAAGACGTCATTATGCATCAGGAACATCTTTGGAGTCATCTACAAATACAGGTAAACATCTCTCAATCAACTGACCATCAAACACTGGTACACATCTTCAGGGTTATCAATAAACATCAGCAAAAATCCTTCAAGACATCATTACATGCGTCGAGTCATCATTATACGCAGGTAAACATCTCTAGATTCATAAACAAACATAAGTAAAGATCTTAGAGTCATCAGCAAACATTGATTCTTAGAGTCATCAGAAAAAAATGGGTAAACATCCATAAAGTCATTACCAAGCACCGGCAAATATCTTATATTCATCTCGGGGCACCAGTGAACTTCCTTGAGTCATCACCGGACACCAGTGAACTTCCTTGTAGTCATCACCGTACACCAGTGAACTTCCTTATAGTCATCACCGTACACCAGTGAACTTCCTTAAGAGTCATCACCGGACACAGTGAACTTCCTTATAGTCATCACCGTACACCAGTGAATTTCCTTACAGTCATCACCGGACACCAGTGAACTTCCTTAAGAGTCATCACCGGACACCAGTGAACTTCCTTGAGTCATCACCGTACACCAGTGAACTTCCTTATAGACATCACCGTACACCAGTGAACTTCCTTATAGTCATCACCAGACACCAGTGAACTTCCTTGTAGTCATCACCGTACACCAGTGAACTTCCTTATAGTCATCACCGTACACCAGTGAACTTCCTTAGAGACATCACCGTACACCAGTGAACTTCCTTATAGACATCACCGTACACCAGTGAACTTCCTTATAGTCATCACCGTACACCAGTGAACTTCCTTAGAGACATCACCGTACACCAGTGAACTTCTTCCTTATAGACATCACCGTACACCAGTGAACTTCCTTATAGACATCACGAGACACCCAGTGAACTTCCTTATAGACATCACCGTACACCAGTGAACTTCCTTATAGACATCACCATACACCAGTGAACTTCCTTATAGACATCACGAGACACCAGTGAACTTCCTTATAGACATCACCGTACACCAGTGAACTTCCTTATAGACATCACGAGACACCAGTGAACTTCCTTATAGACATCACCGTACACCAGTGAACTTCCTTATAGACATCACCGTACACCAGTGAACTTCCTTATAGACATCACGAGACACCAGTGAACTTCCTTATAGACATCACGAGACACCAGTGAACTTCCTTATAGACATCACGAGACACCAGTGAACTTCCTTATAGACATCACGAGACACCAGTGAACGTCCTTATAGACATCACGAGACACCAGTGAACTTCCTTATAGACATCACCGTACACCAGTGAACTTCCTTATAGACATCACCGTACACCAGTGAACTTCCTTATAGACATCACGAGACACCAGTGAACTTCCTTATAGACATCACCCTACACCAGCGAACTTCCTTACAGACATCACGAGACACCAGTGAACTCCCTTATAGACATCACGAGACACCAGTGGACTTCCTTATAGACATCACCGTACACCAGTGAACTTCCTTATACACATCACGAGACACCAGGAACTTCCTTATAGACATCACGAGACACCAGTGAACTTCCTTATAGACATCACCGTACACCAGTGAACTTCCTTAGAGACATCACGAGACACCAGTGAACTTCCTTATAGACATCACGAGACACCAGTGAACTTCCTTATAGACATCACGAGACACCAGTGAACTTCCTTATAGTCATCACTGTACACCAGTGAACTTCCTTATAGTCATCACCGTACACCAGTGAACTTCCTTATAGACATCACCGTACACCAGTGAACTTCCTTATAGACATCACCGTACACCAGTGAACTTCCTTATAGACATCACCGTACACCAGTGAACTTCCTTATAGACATCACCGTACACCAGTGAACTTCCTTATAGACATCACCGTACACCAGTGAACTTCCTTATAGACATCACGAGACACCAGTGAACTTCCTATAGTCATCACGGATCACCAGTGAACTTCCTTATAGTCATCACCGGACACCAGTGAACTTCCTTATAGTCATCACGAATCACCAGTGAACTTCCTTATAGTCATCACCGTACACCAGTGAACTTCCTTATAGTCATCACCGTACACCAGTGAATTTCCTTATAGACATCACCGGACACCTGTGAACATCCTTATAGTCATCACGGATCACCAGTGAACTTCCTTATAGTCATCACGGATCACCAGTGAACTTCCTTGTAGTCATCACGGATCACCAGTGAACTTCCTTATAGTCATCATGGATCACCAGTGAACTTCCATATAGTCATCACCGTACACCAGTGAACTTCCTTAAGAGTCATCACCGTACACCAGTGAACTTCCTTATAGTCATCACCGTACACCAGTGAACTTCCTTATAGACATCACGGATCACCAGTGAACTTCCTTATAGACATCACCGGACACCAGTGAACTTCCTTATAGCCATCACCGGACACCAGTGAACTTCCTTATAGACATCACCGGACACCAGTGAACTTCCTTATAGACATCACCATACACCAGTGAACTTCCTTATAGTCATCACCGTACACCAGTGAACTTCCTTAGAGACATCACCGTACACCAGTGAACTTCCTTATAGATATCACCGTACACCAGTGAACTTCCTTAGAGACATCACCGTACACCAGTGAACTTCCTTATAGTCATCATGGATCACCAGTCAACTTCCTTAGAGACATCACCGTACACCAGTGAACTTCCTTATAGTCATCACCGTACACCAGTGAACTTCCTTATAGACATCACCGTACACCAGTGAACTTCCTTATAGTCATCACGGATCACCAGTGAACTTCCTTATAGTCATCACGGGACACCAGTGAACTTCCTTATAGTCATCACGAGACACCAGTGAACGTCCTTATAGACATCACGAGACACCAGTGAACTTCCTTATAGACATCACCGTACACCAGTGAACTTCCTTATAGACATCACGAGACACCAGTGAACGTCCTTATAGACATCACGAGACACCAGTGAACTTCCTTATAGACATCACGAGACACCAGTGAACTTCCTTATAGTCATCACGAGACACCAGTGAACTTCCTTATAGACATCACGAGACACCAGCGAACTTCCTTATAGACATCACGAGACACCAGTGAACGTCCTTATAGACATCACGAGACACCAGTGAACTTCCTTATAGACATCACCGTACACCAGTGAACTTCCTTATAGTCATCACCGTACACCAGTGAACTTCCTTATAGACATCACCGTACACCAGTGAATTTCCTTATAGACATCACGAGACACCAGTGAACTTCCTTATAGACATCACCGTACACCAGTGAACTTCCTTATAGACATCACCATACACCAGTGAACTTCCTTATAGACATCACGACACACCAGTGAACTTCATTATAGACATCACCGTACACCAGTGAACTTCCTTATAGACATCACGAGATACCAGTGAACTTCCTTATAGACATCACCGTACACCAGTGAACTTCCTTATAGACATCACCGTACACCAGTAAACTTCCTTATAGACATCACGAGACACCAGTGAACTTCCTTATAGACATCACGAGACACCAGTGAACTTCCTTATAGACATCACGAGACACCAGTGAACTTCCTTATAGACATCACGAGACACCAGTGAACTTCCTTATAGACATCACGAGACACCAGTGAACTTCCTTATAGACATCATCGTACACCAGTGAACTTCCTTATAGACATCACCGTACACCAGTGAACTTTCCTTATAGACATCACGAGACACCAGTGAACTTCCTTATAGACATCACCGTCCACCAGTGAACTTCCTTATAGACATCACGAGACACCAGTGAACTTCCTTATAGACATCACGAGACACCAGTGAACTTCCTTATAGACATCACCGGACACCAGTGAACTTCCTTATAGACATCACCGTACACCAGTGAACTTCCTTATAGACATCACCGTACACCAGTGAACTTCCTTATAGACATCACCGTACACCACCAGTGAACTTCCTTATAGACATCACGAGACACCAGTGAACTTCCTTATAGACATCACGAGACACCAGTGAACTTTCCTTATAGACATCACGAGACACCAGTGAACTTCCTTATAGACATCACTGTACACCAGTGAACTTCCTTAGAGACATCACCGTACACCAGTGAACTTCCTTAAGAGTCATCACCGTACACCAGTGAACTTCCTTATAGTCATCACCGTACACCAGTGAACTTCCTTATAGACATCACGGATCACCAGTGAACTTCCTTATAGACATCACCGGACACCAGTGAACTTCCTTATAGTCATCACCGTACACGAGTGAACTTCCTTATAGACATCACCGGACACCAGTGAACTTCCTTATAGTCATCACCGTACACCAGTGAACTTCCTTATAGTCATCACGGATCACCAGTGAACTTCCTTATAGTCATCACCGTATACCAGTGAACTTCCTTATAGTCATCACGGATCATCAGTGAACTTCCTTATAGACATCACCGTACACCAGTGAACTTCCTTATAGACATCACCGTACACCAGTGAACTTCCTTATAGACATCACCGTACACCAGTGAACTTCCTTATAGACATCACTGGACACCAGTGAACTTCCTTATAGACATCACCGGACATCAGTGAACTTCCTTGTAGTCATCACCGTACACCAGTGAACTTCCTTATAGACATCACCGGACACCAGTGAACTTCCTTATAGACATCACCGTACACCAGTGAACTTCCTTATAGTCATCACCGGACACCAGTGAACTTCCTTATAGTCATCACCGGACACCAGTGAACTTCCTTATAGTCATCACCGTACACCAGTGAACTTCTTTATAGTCATCACGGATCACAGTGAACTTCCCTTATAGTCATCACGGGCCCACCAGTGAATTTCCTTATAGTCATCACCGGACACCAGTGAACTTCCTTAAGAGTCATCACCTTACCCCAGTGAACTTCATTATAGTTATCACCGTACACCAGTGAACTTCCTTATAGTCATCACCGGACACCAATGAACTTCCTAAGAGTCATCACCTTACCCCAGTGAACTTCATTATAGTCATCACCGTACACCAGTGAATTTCCTTAAGAGTCATCAGTAGGCATCGGTAAACATCGTCAGAGTCATCAATAAGCAGCGGTAAATATCCTTAGAGCAATAAATAAAACACCGGTAAATATCCTTAGAGTCATCAATAAGCACCAGTAAACATCCTTAGAGTCATCAATAAGCACCAAAACCCCCCAGTTCTTAGAGTCATCTAAGCAACAACAGTAAACAGCACATCCCAAGGTCATCAAGAAGCCACCAGCAAAATAACTTAGATAGAGTCTCCATACGCACCAGTAAACATCCTTAAAGGTCTCATAAGCACCCGTAAACATCCATAAAGTCCCTCAATAAGCAACCCTAAACATCCTTAAAAAAGTAAAGTCACAAAAGCCCAGTAAACACCTT
>JADBJO010001903.1:315000-317900 GCA_016801955.1 Conus betulinus | reverse complement strand
TATCATTCATGCAGAAATCTCACTGTGTTTCTTTCACATGGTTGAAATATCTTTGGTGTAAGCTTACAGTTGGTAAGACCTTTGGGTGATATCACTGATTTTCCGAGTAAATCTTCTTGTATTTGTACTTGTATTTTTTTTTTTATCAGTCCTGCCCCCTACCCCTCCATCCCCCGTCCCCTTCTCCATCTTCCCCCCCTGTTTGTGTTGTGTTGTAGCCTTTATCCGATGGACAATAAACACTCGCACGCGGAGTGTTTTACTGACATGTATTAAAATATGTATCAGGCTACACGATTCGCTAGGTATTGTCAACCTTCTAGCCATTGGTCAATATTTTTTATGGCGTTTACCTGCTGCTACACGTGGCCTTGTGTCCGCACATCTGTCATCATTGTCATTTTATTTCCTGTTTCATTCCGGGGCGAGAGGAGAGCGATGAGCCGGATGAGGAAGATGAGGAGGATGAGGACTTCTCGCTCACATCTGGAGGGAGTCGCTTGTTGTTTGTCCTTGGAAATACTGGGTACGGTGTTGTTATTGTCAGCCAACTAATTATGCTTGTGTGGAGGATATAAGGTGTTGAGTCTGATGGTGCGAAGAAGAAGGTGCAAGGAGAGTAATATATATATATATATATATTATATATCCTATATATATATATACATTACATATATATATGTATATATATACATATATATATATATATATATATATATGTATATAGTAGAAAGAAACTCGTGAAGAGCGTGGCAGCAGAGAGTCCTCAGAGTCCTTTTTTTTCCCATCTTGGGATGAGCCATGACTGGGATTCGAACCCATGCCCTTCTGGACATGCTCATTTCCACTTAATGACTCGCGCACTAAACCACTGAGCCACAGGGACCACCACAGGGACTCAAGCGAGTGTTCGGCCCTTATATCTCCTGACACTCTAGGGGGGTTGGGCCACACCCGGTTCATGACTCGGATGTCCCTCTGCTGCCCCTTTTTTTTTCCCATCTTGGGGATGAGCCATGACTGGGATTCGAACCCATGCCCTTCTGGACATGCTCATTTCCAACTTAATGACTCGCGCACTAACCACTGAGCCACAGGGACACCTGATATTGTAGGAAAGTTAAGCCTTATGAAGTTCACTTTTGTTCCTCCTTGACCAGATCCAGCTTGAACACCTCTCTGCCGCTTCTGCCATTGCTTTCAGGGCTTTGGGTTTTTTCCCTCCCTGCAACTGAGAGCTGTTTCATGAGGCTGTATGCAGCCGTTCCCACAAACCCCCTAGCTCCAATTTCTGCAGTGAGGACTTTGACCTGATAGCCTTCTCTCATCAGGATGTTTGCCAGATCAGCATACTTTTCAGTCTTGTAGATCTGAGCTGCCTCCATTCTGTTCTCATATGGCACCGTGAGCTCGATCATGATCAGCTGCTTGGTTTGACTGAGAGTGTAATACTATGTCTGGTCTCATGGCCACTCTTGCTGATAATCTCTGGGTGACTATTCCATTCCAGTTGGGTTGTGCCTCCATGTGTACCTTCCTTGAGCCAGGGCTACTTTACATGAGCTTAGGACATGCTGCCACAGTTTGTTTTCATGGCAAAGGGGGCATGAAGGATCATCTGTTTTCCCCCACTTCACCAGGTTTGCATTTGAAGGCAGAAGGTCATATGCAGATCTGAGAATGAAGCTGATCCTGAGAGGGGGCCATGTGCCAAATGTCATTCCAAGTGAGACTTCTTTGGAGTGCATTCTCCCATGTTGTCCATTGCCCTTGCTGGCTCTGCTGGACTGCTTTTTGGAGTCTTTGTTGGTCTTCTTCTTTTCTCTCATCTCCTGAATCATCATGTCTCTTTTGGCTTTCCTTTGGCCTTTGACCACCATTCAGTTTTGGTCACCCCCAGTCCTTGTCTGTTGGTCTGTGTGTGTCCTGTTATTTCTCTGATCTTGAGACTTTCTTTTGCAGAATCCATCGCCTCTTGAACTTTCCATTTTCTGCCTGTCTTCAGCTGGGGCTTGATTGCTTCAACCACCTTGTCTCCTGAGTCCTCCAGCATGCTTTTGAAGTCTGATCTTCCCTGCTTTATATTCCTCCAGGATGGATTTCAGTGGTAGTTTCAGCTTTGCTTGGCGACAGTATAGCGCTATGTCAGTCAGACAGGGTGGGACACCAAGCCATTTCCTGGTGAAATTGTTGATTTGGGATTCCATTGCCTCCACTATGCTGGTGCAGATGTCGTATATCATCAGAGGCCATAGAGCTTTGGTATCAGCATGAACTGCAGACACCCAGACCTTGTATTTGCCAGGGAGCCCACACTGGTCAATGGTCTCCAAGCCTTCTTCCGACATCTGTTTGGTTTCTTTTGCTCTTCGTGTGTCTTTCAGCGTATCATCATACCATCTTCCAAGGCTCTTGACTGGCTCTTCTGTTACTGTTGGAATGGTCTGGTTGGCAACACTGAAAGACCACAGATTCGGCCACTTTTCCTTTCCTCAGTGAGAGACTCCGTGATTTTCTTTGGCTTGAACTTCATTCTGGATGAGGCAACTATGTCGTCCAGCCTCTCCAGCACGTGACGTGTCTCGTCTTCTCTGGATGAAATCACTGTAGTGTCATCCATGAAGGCCTTGAGATGGGGGCATCTTGTATCCATCGCCAAGGTTCTGTTTGTCTTGCGTTGCTTGTTACTGCTTTCAAGATGACTTCCATTGCCAACACAAGAACAGTATATATATATTATATCTATATATATAATATATATTATATATATATAAATAATATATTAGAGGAGAGAGAGAGGAGAGAGAGAGAGAGAGAGAGAGGTGCTGAACCGTGGGTGTGTGTGTGGTGTGTGTGGGTTGTGTGTGTGTGGCGTGTGTGTGTTGTGTGTGGTGGTGAGT
>JADBJO010001903.1:307500-312500 GCA_016801955.1 Conus betulinus | reverse complement strand
ATGACCGTACGTACTCCTTTTCAAACATGTCAAATATACAACGTTTTGGTAATTCCTCCCTTACTCAGTGATTTATGAATATAGAAACAATAATTATCATTATGATTTGCAACCACAAAGAAAATAACACTAATAAAAATCTCTTCCATTATGACACAATGAAAATGTCAGGAGTTTTCTTTTTTTTTGACCCCAGCGCTGAACCGTAGTTCCAGCTAATCTGAGTCCGTGCTGTAAGAACCAACGACGTTGTTAGTTAGCCAAGGTTTGATGAAGAGCACTCCAGATTGGTAGGATGGACCGGCGTTATTGGCCCAGTGAAACACAAGTAGCCGAGATCGTGTGACGCGCCCATTAACGAGAGAGACTGGGGGGGGAGGGGGGGGGGGGGGGGGATTTCAATCCGTCCTATGACCGGGAGGAGGATGAGGATGGTCAACAAGCAACTGATAACGGCACATATGCAGACAACGACTAGCCACGGTGTGTCGCTGATGATTGGCTTTAACGGTGGTTTAATGGAGGAGTAAACAGACCAGAGTAAGCAATCTGAATGACGAATTTTGCACGGAGGCCCCCCACCCGCGCGGTGTCTTAAAGGGAGGCAATCAGGGTTGGTGTCAGGGAGGGATGGGTATAATATATCAGTAGGGAGATAACTACGAGATCAACTTGGGGATTGACCGTGTTCTGGGAGAAGAGGTCGCCCGTGATTAGCTACACATTTCCTGCTAGCAGGGTGAACGAATGTTTATGAAAATTTCATCTTCTGAACATCCACATACAACTCTAGCCAAAGACTGCCACCACGCCAGAAACGAAACTTCATAACACGTGATAACAACCTTCCTGCTGTGTGTGAGCTGCTAAGAGTCACGTACCCTGATCATGAACATTTACGCCGGCGGGGAAATTAGGGAGTCTTCTCAGCCCTTTTTTTCCAGCTGATGTTGTGGGTGGACACAGGGAAAGACTGCTGCGGTAAACTGTTGTTGTTGCCTTGACAGAATGGTGATGCCATTTAGGTCGGTCAGTGTGTGTGTGTGTGTGTGGTGTGTGTGGTGTGTGTGTGTGTGTGCGTGGTGCGCGCGTAGGCAGTCGTGTAGCAAGGAAATAGAACAGTCGGGGTTTCAGTTCAGTTTAATCAAGGAGGGGCGTCATGCGTGCGGACTAGTCCATATACGCTACACCACATCAGGTCTGAGGTTATGATTTGAAGCTGACTGGATAAATGAATTAACAAAAAAAAAGATGAGAGAATTGAAGAAGAGGGTTCTCGTGGCTACGACCTTAGCAGATGTCTGACCTACGCATTAGCCACCCATTGCGCTGCTCAGACCTTGGTGCCTACCTAAACATTGTTTTACTTTTTTTTTTTTTTTTACTTTTGCAGAGCCAAGTGCGAGGTTTGTTGTGTGTGTGTGTGTGTGTGTTGTGTGTGTGTCGTGTGGGTTTAAATATGTTTGTTGATAGTGTGTTGGTTTGTATATATCCATCAATCAATCTTGTCTGTCTGTCCTGTCCGTCTGTCTATCTCAATCATTCTCTAGCTCTATCTCTCTATCTCCTCTCTTTCTCTCTCCTCTCTCTGTATGTGTGGGTGAGTGTGTGTGTGTGTGTGGTGTGTGTGTGTGTGTTGTGTTGTGGTGTGTTGCATGCGCGTTTTTGTGCGTTACGTGTGTGGAGTGTGTGGTGTGTGGGGCACATTTGCGCACAGCACGAATAAGCGCTCGCATGTCAGTGTTGAGAGGAGTAATGAAACAATGTCCCTACTGCTATTAATAACAACACACAGCGTGCGTTATCACAAACAGCACAAACCAGCGGAACCATCTCTCACTCTATCCGGGGAAGACAAGTGATATCTACACTGACACTGCCAGATAGTGACGGACGTGACTGTGTGAAGTACACGTTCCGCCTGTGACTATTTGACCCTCCTGTCTGAGTCCCCCTCCCGCCTTCGGCAAGAGGCTGGGTGACAATTAAAGTTGAAGGTCTGTGGGTGCAATGATTAAACGACACTGGACCGTCATTGATAAGGACACGTGGGAGAGCAACCGTTCCAGACGCCGGCCAGAGGAGTTCCAGCCGGCGCCGGCAGTAGGAGAGTCTCCATTACGCAAATAAAGACTGTAGAATAGATCATGGGTCCATCGCCTCACTGTCCGATAAACCAACTGTCATTTTTCCTTTCCACTGACGCATCAGCTATGATTTACAACAGCAACGCGCTCGAAGGTATAACAAGAATCGGGAAAAGGAGTCAAGGACAGATTGGAAAAAAGAGGCTCAGCCTAACATCATCTCAATCCCTGATCGAATAAAAGTTTTCTGAGTTCTGAGTTCTGTCAGTCTTTCTGCCTCTGTTGTCTGTCTGTCTGTCTGTCTGTCTGTGTCTCTCACCGTTACTGTTGTTATTCTTGCTGTAGTTTTCGTTGTTAGTATCGTAATTATTTGTTGTTTCTGTATTGTTACAGTTGCGGTTATTTGTTATTGCTGTCGTCCTAAACGTTTGCCGTTGTCAACGATCATTGGTGTCATATTGTCATTGTTGCTGCCGTTAATGTCATTGTGATTTGCTGTCGCTGCTCTACAGAAATCGGACCAGCGGAGCCAAACTCCCCACAAAGACATCAGCAACAACAACAGCAGCTGCAGTTTGGCTGACATTGGAAACTGACCTCAAATACGAGGAGTAGCCAGACAAGCCTATAGAGACACAGGACCCCCCCCCCCCCCCCCACCCCCCCCCCCCCAACATACACACCCACTTCCACTACCCACCTTCCTCCTCCCAGTCTCCTTCCTTCCCTTGATCCCTCACACCCACCTGACACCCCCCCCCCCCTACACTCCCCCCACCCCCCACCCACCACCCAGACAGTTCAGAGAGTCTCGTCTTATTTATTATTATGGAAAAAGCCGGTCATCGGGATCAGGACAGGGGGATGGGTGGGGGAGGAGGGAGAGGAGGATAAAAAAAAGTCGACTCAGAGCGGGGGGGGGGGGGGGGGGGGGGGGGGGGAAGGGGGGGGGGGGAGGAGGGGGAAGGGGGAGGAGAAAAGGAGGAGGGAAGGGAAAGACCACTCCGCGGGAAAAGTCAGCGACTAACGAAGAGCGGCAAGGGTCGATAGGAGACGAAATCAAAGCTCTCAACCTGTAACCCCATCCGTCTCCCGGACACACAGTCAGGTGTCGTCACAGAGAGGGATACTGACGATGGGGGGGTCAGGGAGGGAGGAGAGATAGGAGAGGAAATACTGACGACGGGAGGGACAGAGGGAGGAGGGATACTGACAATGGGAGGGACAGGGAGGGACAGAGGGAGGAGGGATACTGACGATGGGAGGGACAGGGAGGAGGGACAGAGGGAGGAGCGATACTGACAGACGGAGGAGGGATACTGACGAGGGAGGGACAGAGGGAGGGAGGAGGGATACTGACGATGGGAGGGGACAGAGGGACAGAGGGAGGAGGAGAGATACTGACAACGGGAGGGACAGGGAGGGACAGAGAGAGGAGGGATACTGACAGAAGGAGGGACGGGGAGGGACAGAGGGAGGAGGGATAGGAGACGAAATCAAAGCTCTCAACCAGTAACACCATCCGTCTCCCAAGACACAGAGTCAGGCGTCGTCACAGAGAGGGATACTGACAACGGGAGGGACAGGGAGGGACAGAGGGAGGAGGAATACTGACAACAGGAGGGACAGGGAGGGACAGAGGGAGAAGGAATACTGACAACGGGAGGGACAGGGAGGGACAGAGGGAGGAGGGATACTGACAACGGGAGGGACAGGGAGGGACAAAGGGAGGAGGGATACTGACAACGGGAGGGACGGGGAGGGACAGAGGGAGGAGGGATACTGACAACGGGAGGGACAGAGGGAGGAGGGATACTGACGATGGGAGGGACAGAGGGAGGAGGGATACTGACATCGGAGGGATACTACGGTGGGACAATGATAATGCCAAATTACATCGGGATGGACAGGGAGAGATAAACAGAAGGATACCGACATTGGGAGGGACAGGGAGGGGGATAGACAGAAGAGAGGATTACCGATATTGGGAGGGACAGGGAGGGATAGACAGAAAAGGGATACCGATATTTGGAGGGACAGGGAGGGAGATAGACAGAAGCGAGATACCGATATTGGGAGGGACAGGGAGGGAGATAGACAGAAGAGGGATGCTGACATCGGGAGTGACAGGGAGGGGGATAGACAGAAGAGGGATGCTGACATCGGGAGGGACCAGGAGAGGGATAGACAGAAGAGGGATACCGATATTGGGAGGGACAGGAGGGAGATAGAGAGAGGGATGCTGACATCGGGAGGGACAGGGAGAGGGATAGACAGAAGAGGGGGATACTGACATAGGGAGAGACAGGGAGAGGGATAGACAGAAGATGGATACTGACATCGGGAGGGACAGGGAGAGGGATAGACAGAGAAGAGGGATGCTGACATTGGGAGGGACAGGGAGAGGGAAACTGACATGGGGGGGGGGGGGGGGGGGGGTGGTCAAGGAGGGATAGACAGAAGAGGGATACTGACATCGGAAGGGATAGACAGAAAAGGAATACTGACATCGGGAGGGACAGGAAGGATAGACAGAAGAGGGATACTGATATTTGGTGGCACAGGGACAGATAGACAGAGGAGGAATTCTTGTATGGAGAGGGACAAGAGGGATACACCGAGGAGGGATAGCGTCCTATAGAGTCGAAATAAAGAGAGAAGATCGAACAGGGAGGAAGCGCGTTTGTGTGTTGCTGCTGCTGTTTTCAATGATGTGGAAGACAGTCGGGGTGTGACAAGAGAGAGAGAGAGAGAGAGAGAGCAGGCAGGCAGGAGAGAGAGAGACAGAGAGAGACAGAGGCAGGGCAGACAGACAGACTGACAGATGGACAGAACAGAGAAGAACTGTTGAAGAGCAGAAAAACACTTTTTTTTTAAACACCTCCAAGTTTGTGTCAAACCAGAACAAAAACT
>JADBJO010001903.1:285000-297500 GCA_016801955.1 Conus betulinus | reverse complement strand
TCTTTCTTTCTTTCTTTCTTTCTTTCTTTCTTTCTTTCTTTCGTTCGTTCGTTCGTTCGTTCGTTCTTTCTTCCTGTCTTTTGCTGTTTCTTTTCGTCAGTTCTTTTCTTTTTATTTCTTGCTTTCTTTCTTTGTTCCGTCTGTTCCTTCGTCCTTTCTTTCTTTTGTTCTTTCTTTCGACTGTTCTTTCGTTCTTTCTTTCGTTTTTTTCATCCTCTCTTTTGTGTTCTTGTTTCTTTCTTCCTTCCTTTTCCTTCTTCGCTTTTGTTTGTTTGTTTATTTGTTTCCTTTCTTTCTTTCGTTCTTCTGCTTTTTTTTTATTTCTTTCTTTCGTTCTTTCTTTTTTCTTTCTTCTGTTTATTTCCTGTCTCTCTTTCTTTTTTTCTCTCTCTCTCCCCCCCCCCCCCCACCCCCCCTCCCTGTTCTTTTCCCCTCCTCTTTCTTTCTTTATTTTATTCATTCTTTCTTACTTTCTTTCGTTCTTTGTTTCTTCCATTCTTTTCCCTTTTCGTTCTTCGTTTGCTCTGAGGAGGGTGGGGTAGCAACACAAGCAGCCGTTTTCCACTAAGGAATCCAAACTAGACGACGAAAGTTAACAGGCGTAAAAATGTTTTCAAGACCGATTTGAATCGCCCCAGCATGATAGCGGTAAAGGGATTAATATTTACATTTTAACAACCTTTTCCTGTCCCCGTTTTCTCCCCCCCCCCCCCCCCCCCCCCTCTCAAACCCCCAACCAGCCATTCCCCCTCCCCCTCCCATTTTGTTTCTCTGTTCTCTGTGAATCCTTGCTAGGCCATCGCCGCGGTAGAGATACAGGAGTCGTTGACCTGCACCCCCATCCTAACCCCCCCCCCCCCCCTCCCTCACCTCCCCCGCGCCCCGCGCCCCACGCTCCCACATCTCATTTGTTTGGTTAGACAAAAGCTGATGTATTCTAAACTGAATATTCTTTTTTTTGTAGGTTGGGAAAACAATGAATTATTCATGGATAATCTGATGAAGAAAGTTGACGTCATCATTCAGTAGGATCGTCAGTTAGATTGGTTATTCAAGACGCTGTTCCTTTTTCCTCTTCCACGCGAGAGATTAACTTTAAGCGATGAGTCCCATCCCTTTCCTTGTCCCTCTGTTACTGTCTGTTTCTCTGTCTCTTTTACACACACACACACACACACACACACACACACACACACACACACACACACACACACACACACACAACACACACCACACACACACACACACACACACACACACACACACACACACAACACACACACCTCAACACACACACACACACACACACACACACACACACACACACACACACACATACAGAGAGAGAGAGAGAGAGAGAGAGGGGGGGGGGGGGGGGGGGCTCCGGACACAAGTTGGGTCAGGTGAAGAGAGTGGTTTGCAGTGGTCAGCTTGATGGAATCATCTTCCCTCTGCCCCTTCCCCCCTTTTTCTTCCACAAACACTGAAATGTGGTCCACATCTCACCCACCCCAACATCTGGGGAGTGGGACGTGGGGTGGGGGTGGGTTGGGAGGGGGGGCGAGTCCTTCGAGGGGGCATGCAAATTGGATTTTTTTTTTTCTCTTTGTTGTTTTTTCTTCCTTTCTTTCGTTCTTCCTGCATTTTGTTGTTTCTTTCGTCTGTTCTTTTCTTTTCTTTCTTTTTTTCTTTTTCTTTCTTTCTTTTCTTTCTTTCTTTCTTTCTTTTCTTTCTGTTCCTTCGTCCTTTCTTTCGTTTGTTCTTTCTTTCGACTGTTCTTTGGTTTTTTCATCCTCTCTTTTGTTCTTTGTTTCTTTCTTCCTTACTTTCCTTCTTCGCCTTTGTTTGTTTGTTTGTTTCCTTTCTTTCTTTTCATTCTTGCTTTCTTTTTCATTTCTTTCTTCCGTTTATCTGTCTTTCTTTTGTTCTTTTTTTTTTTTTTCCTGTTTCTTTTTCCCCCCCTTTTTCTTTCTTTTATTTATTCATTCTTTCTTAATTTCTTTCGTTTTTTTTCTTCCTTCCATTTTTTTTTTTTCTTTTCCTTTCCGTTCTTCGTTTGTTCTGAGGAGGGTGGGGTAGCAACACAAGCAGCTGGTTTCCACTGAGGAATCCAAACTAGACGACGAAAGTTAACAGGCGTAAAAATGTTTTCAAGACCGATTTGAATCGCCCCAGCATGATATCGGTAAAGGGATTAATATTTACATTTTAACAACCTTTTCCTGTCTCCGTTTTCCTCCCCCCCCCCCCCCTCTCTCTCTCTCTCTCTCTCTCTCCACCCCCAACCAGCCATTCCCCCTACCCCTCCCATTTTGTTTCTCTGTGAATCCTTGCTAGACCATCGGCGTCGTAAAGACACAGGAGTCGTTTACCCGCACTCCCATCCTACCCCCCACCCCACCCCCATCTCCCCCTGGCGCCCCACGCCTCCACATCTCATTTGTTTCATTAAAAAAAAAAAAGTCTGATGTATTCTAAACTAAAAAAAAAAAAAAGACCTGCTGTATTCTAAACTGAAAAAACAAATCTGATGTATTCTAAACTAGGGACGATTATCATAGATGTTCTATTTGTGGGTATGGAAACCATGAATTATTCATGGATAATCTGATGAAGAAAGTTGACGTCATCATTCAGTAGGATCGTCAGTTAGACTGGTTATGCATGACGCTGTTCGTTTTCCTCTTCCACGCGCGAGTTTAACATTAAGCGATGAGTCCCATCCCTTTCCATGTCCCTATGTCACTGTCTATTTCTCTCTCTTTTACACACACACACACACACACACACACAGAAAAACCACATCTCAACCCCCTCCCACCCCCCCCACCCCCCCAAACACGCCCCCCACGCACACGCACACCACAACACACACACGCACGCACACGCACACACACACACACACACACACACACACACACACACACACACACACACACACACATTTGAGAGACAAAGGACTCAAGAAAACAAACTTGACAGGAAACATGAACCACTGGGCTGTCCAGCCACTGACAGTGGTCAGTGCATGGTCAGCTGAATGAACAATGCTAAAAACCTGTGTCCTCAAATCACGGCACCCTGTGTCTGTCTGTTAACATTCGCACCCTTCCATCTGACCAAAAGGGGGGCGACCAGGTTGCACGTGCCACTGTTTTTTTTTTTTTTTTTTTTTTTATGGCTCACTGTTTGAACAAGCAATATACTCAACAATGGTCTTCTTGTCTCTGAACGTAAGATGCCCCTATCCTCTCCCTTCCCTACTCCTCTCCCCACCTCCCCGCACCCACCCGCCCCAAGAAACGTATTTAGATTTTATAGAAAATCACAATGCCACTCTTTTTATATTTCGGCCATGTGGCCTTTTTCAAGAAAAAAAAACAAACATGTTTTTTTTTTCTCTTGAAAAAGGCCACATGTCCGAAATATAAGAAGAGTGTCATTGTGATTTTATATTATTTTTTCTTCCCTTTGGAGGACTATTGCTTTTGTTTCTGGTATTTAGATTTAATCACGGCGTACGCACAGATATGTGTGTGTTCACAAGAACCAGAGGTATCATCTATGTGCGTTCGAAGGAACCATAGTGATGATCTATGTGTCCCCAAAGAGCAACGCCGATCATCTATCAGTTCACGAGAACCACAGAGATGATCAATTTTTGGAAAAGAAAAGTTTCAGATTATCACAGACTTGGAAATAACAATATAGATCACCAATGTGTGACCCCCCCCATAGCCTCCCATTGCGCTAAGGAAAAGTTCATTAGATGCTGATTTAAAAGAAACAGGAAAATCATCTTGCACGCAGAGATCTTGTAGAATAAAGAACACGTGATTATAAATGTCAACTGCCAATAATGTTTCGACGAATAATACAAAGAGCCGGAGAAGGGTGATATAAAGAGAAGGGAGGGTAGGTGAAGGGGGGGGGGGGGGGGTGTGGGGGGGGGGGGTGGCGGGGGTAAGACTACTTGTTCGCTACAAGAGACTTGGCAGCCCGCAACAAAACAGCAAGGTGAGATGGGACCTGGGATGGTGAAGCTCACACAGGCTGTCTGTCTACAGGATCTGATTCCTCAGCTAGACACGTGCAAAGCACAGAGAACACACACGCTGTGCAAACAGCAGCGGCGAAATCCGGGTACAGCTAACCGGCCATGGAGATGTACCCTTTGCCTCGGTCGTGACTGTCACGGGCCAAACCACGAAAGGACAGCACGTGACATACCGTCTCTGAGGTCAGGTTTCGGGAAGGGAAAGGCGGTGCATGCACTACGCTCCAGAGAGCGATAAAATAAAATAAAATGAAATAAAAATAAAATAAAATACAACAAAATGAAATGAAATAAAATGAAATGGAATGAAATAAGATAAAATAAAATTGAATACAATGAAATAAAACGAAACGAAACGAAACGACATCAGACTCAATTAAAGGTAAACACGATGGAAGTAACTGAAGTCCAATCAGATTTCACAACACGACAGAAAACAGGAAGGGCATGGAAAAGGTGACGACGTGCTAAACGGTCACAGAATCCTGTGCAGTGACACAGTCCCTGCACAAATCCAGAACGAACCCCTTCACTCAATGCGCCCTCTCGAAGCTAAGTTTTAGTCAGCTGTGAATGGTTGGCAGTTCGACTTTTCTGCTACCAGAGACCTCGTCATGTAATTCCTTCCACACATTCACCCTACAATTACTGATGGTCCTTCAAAATCTCTCTCTCTCTCTCTCTCTCAAGGTCTCTCTCCTCTCTCTCTCTGTCCGCTCCTGTCTGTGTGTGTGTGTGTGTGTGCGCGCGCGCGCGCACAACGGAAACAAACTCACGGGAAAAAACTCGTGAGAAATTTGGTCGAAGGCTTTTTGGTGATATAAACATTTCCCCTCTGCAGTCACCCCACCTTGAGAACAATCTTTCTGATAACTCTCTCTCCTCTGTCTCTCTCTCCTCTCTCGGTCTCTCTAACTCCTCTCTCTCTCTCTCTCCTCTCTCTCTCTCTCTCTCTCTCTCTCTCTCTCTCTCTCTCTCTAGAACACTTCGTCTTTTTTTTTTTTTCCTTTCCGACAATATCCAGCAACACTCTGCATATTGAAAACACATATCAAACAGCAAAGAGTTAAAAATGAAAGATTTTTGTCATTCAAGTTACCGCCATTTTTTTTTTGTTGGTCTCCCCTAACAGAGAGTATGAATACCGGCCCTTTGTCCTTGATGTCTTCAACACAGGAGAGCAAAGCGACTACTGTATTACTGACTGTATATGGCTTCTGCACTGCATTCCGCAGAGGACGACAGTTCCAGCTAGCTTTTGTTTTGTTTTTGTTTTGTTTTGTTTTGTTTTGTTTTGTTTTTGTCATCCAGGCGCGAACGCACATTTCGTTTTCTACTCCCTTCTTCCTGTCATAATGATTGTGTCAAGGACTCTGCGAACTTGTCCAAGAATTCAGCAAAGCTAACGAAAAGATCTGCGGTAAATCAGAGCATTAAGACAAACGACAACAAAATCTCCTTCCAGTTGCAACGAAAAGTGCAAGAATGAATTCACAATGCAACCAACATTGACTTTAAGACGAAAACCCGGGAATTGTGAACAGTTCGGTCATCACTCTAATGTTCGTTTTTAAGCAACATTAGCTGAAGTTAAGGCCCATCACCCACTAAAAGTGATATCAGACGATGTGTTGAAGTATATGAAATGTGCGTATTAACTGTGTGGTAGTTTCTTGATAATGTGTTGTATGAAAAAACATTTCCTATGATATGTTGTTGAGATTGGAGATGGCCAGATAGAGGGACAAAGTGTGGATGTGAGTTGCTTGTATGTAAATGTGTCACATTTTCCGGATTTAGGCAAGTACGCTTCAAACTGAGTGTAGCATAGGAGCAAGAGTACTGTAAGTAATGCTAAGTAATTAACAATCTAATATTAAAGGATAGAACATCAAAGGTAAATGCCCACTGGGCTGTGTAACAAACATTTACAAACTGAGGAAGAAAAGAGTAGTCATTCAAAATCTTGGACACAGATGACGGACTGGATCCGTCAGATAAACTACAAACGCCCGACTTACGATATAATTCCCCTTGCTCTTGGGCAATTGATTAACAGATGTCCTACTCCGAGTGTTTCTCCACACATACATCTAATGTTTTTTACAGAACTTCGTACGAAGGGAATTTAACCGCATTCTGTGCAGTAAACTTCTAATCTCTCTAGACAGAGAAGCAAGGTGATTGCTTGACGAGGTTTTCGAGTTGATTTTGCCACAAAATTTAATACACACTCTGATAATACTGAGTATCCGATTTCATTATCAAGTTTCTGAAACTTTCATCCGATGTTTTGTTTAGAAGAATATTGCATTCTGTTAAATCCAAAGGAATATTAAGCGTGACTGACATTCAGATGGAGATAAAGAATATAATTTAAGGACATTAGGATGGCGGCTAGCTCGGCACTAAAAATCGAAAAATTTCTGCCAAGATGGTACATTTTCTCCACGTTTAAGTCAGGTATTACAAAAGCTGCCCCTGTCCTACTGTCTTCTAGCACTGAGCCGTCTGTGACAATTTTTAGGTGGTTCTTGTACTGATTTTTCAGGTGTAAGCATATGTGTGTGTGTGTGTGTGTGTGTGTGTGGTGTGTGTGTGGTGTGTGTGTGTGTGTGTGTGTGTGTGTGTGTGTGTGTGTGTGTGCGCGCGCGTGTATGTGTGTGTGTGTGTGTGTGTGTGTGTGTGTGTGTGTGTGTGTGTGTGAGAGAGAGAGAGAGAGAGAGAGAGAGAGAGAGAGAGAGAGAGAGAGAGAGAATATACAAAAAGAACTTATATCACAAACAGTATCGATTGTAGCTGGTCTCTAAATCTGTGCTTGCTATTTTACTATGTTGCTTGAATAAAAAAGGCGCCTCTGGCTGGTAATAACAGCAGGCGATTAACGGCTAGAACAGCAACAACAACGTAAAGAAGTAAATAGTAATAATAATGACAGTAAGAACAACAAAAAAATAATAATTATGATAATAATAATAATGATAATAATAATAATAATAATATAATAATAATTGATGATGATAATAATGATATAAAAATTAACAGAAATAACAAAAGATATTAGTTGAAATCATTACTGTCTTACTGTCGCCATGATGAGATGAGAGAGATAGAGAGAGAGAGAGAGAGAGAGAGAGAGAGAGAGAGAGAGAGAGAGAGAGAGAGAGAGAGAGAGAGATTCCGTTTTTTGTTTTTACTGGCGGAAAATACGCCCTCAGAAGTGTGCAGTGGACCACAAAATCGACTGTGTGTTAACACCTGCCACCATTTCCTTTGGTTCCTTTCAATTAAAAACAATCAGAGACGGAGATGGAATGAGTGACATCAAAGACTGTATTCACAAGCGGGAACTAAGCATGAAGCTTCCTATCTTCCAGCCCTGACTAACAGCCGGCCTTGGTACCAGCTTTGTTTGTCTATTATCATCATTACACTTCATTAACAGGTTTTATGGATGATGGGCTGTTGACTTTCGTTCACACATGTTCTCTAACTTTCCGTCGTGTTTAAAAGTTGACACGGACCCTGGAGATGGTAATAAACATCGCAGGAGAGCGGGAGACGGGACCCTTCCGAACTCATTCACCAGAACGGTAGCCAGAATGCCAAACGTGATATTGGACATCTGGGATCGAATTCACAACCCTCTGAATGCCAGCTCCGGGCTGGAACCAATGGAGCTCAGCGGATAGCTCAGGCGGTGACTTTGGGACGGCGGGTTTTACGCCCCATGAACTTCAAAGCCGGCTCTGTGATCGTCCAGCCTGGAGAACCATAAACAAGTCCCAGGGAAGAACTCATGGCCGCCTCAAAGTGCATAGTGAACTGGAACTGCAGCACCCATGCCGATCATCACCATCATCCGCGGAAACAGCCGCCGACATCAAACCCAGTTAGTGCTCCACATTTCTGCCAGACTCCCACTCCGTTTTCAAATCAATAGCTTATCTCAGTATGGATTTTTATACAGAGCTGGGTTTCCTTGGCTTCCAGGCACGACTGTCCAGAACTTCATCAGGCCTGAGTGGCACCAGTCTGGAACCAACAGGAACCCGATTCAGGGGAGTCAACACACTGGAACGTGACCATAGCCTCGGGTCCAGCGTGGTGGAGGCAGCTATGGACTGTGCACAGACAGAGACAGACAGACAGACAGACAGGCAGACAGACAGCCAGCCAGCCAGCCAGCCAGCCAGTGGGCCATCAGCCCCACACGGCACAGCCCAGGGAAATGGAGGCGGGAGTGTCGGAAAAGACAGTGTGCTTTGCTTCCAGACTTCGCCTCCTCCTAAAAACGCACGCACCGCTTTTCGTCTGGCTCTGTCCCACGTAATCTGGGATCATGCCAGAACAGCCTCCTCCTGTAAATATCAGGCGCTTATCACGGGCCAATCAGAGGCCCGGCTTTCAGAGAGAGGGATGCCGGGTTTGTTTTGTCACCCAATCCCTGTCCCTAATGGCGGCCTCCTAGCGGCAGGTGAGTGCAAGGGCTGAAGCGCCCTCTGTATTGGTTGCGCATGATCTGACATGCGCGGTGGGTATGTTGGAGAATGGCAGGGGGGGGGGGAGGGAGGGGAAGGGGGGGAGGGGGAGTGGGCGCGGCATGACGTGATTGTTTACCTTGGGCTGTTTACCTTCCAGGTGGCGCAGAGGGGGGTTGTTGAGGAATCTGGCCCCTAGCTCTCTCCATCCTCAACAGAACAGACCCCTAGCGAGGCAGCCGGCATGAGGAAATCACCCACAACCTGCCGCATTCTTGGAGAAACATCAACACCGCCTTGTCCCAACAGGGCCAGGTGCAGGTCTCTGAAGGGGAGGAAGATCAAACCCCGGTGAAGAGTCCAGTCCACGCCCTTTGATGTCCAGGCTTTCAGCCCAGTCGCTCTGGCAGTAGCGGCCTTCGCCAGGCAGTTGATAGAGGATAAGGAGAGGGTGCTCCTATCTTGGATCACAACGCCCGATTGTTTGGCCAGAAGTGAATCAAAGCTTTGTCTGCTGGACGTTAACTGCTGGAGAGCTTGTCTAGAGGACGCGGGCTCTATCTCCCTTTGGTCGTGTTCTATCAAGAGAGTAGCTGCCCTTCAGTTATCGTAAGTCGTGTACCGCAGCGGTGTTGTTTTAGGACATACTTACTGGTCCTCAGCCTTGGTCTTCACGGGTAGTAAGGATGCGCAATCAGACAACACACTGGCCGCTCAGTGTGGATGAACAGAACAGACGATAGCTTTCTCTAGGCCCCGAGTTCAGCTGAACAATGAACAACGACACTGCTGCACACAACGACAATGAAACGCGATACGATTCAAGCTAATTCAGTTCAATACCATTCAGTATGATACTAGACAATTCAAATTCAAAATAGAGAAGCAATGCACTTGCAAAAAGATAACATACATTGCAATACAATACAAGAACCACGCAATACAATACACCACAACGCAATACAATACACCACAACGCAATATAATACAATACAATAAATACAACACAATACAATACAATAACATTCAATAAATACAGAGAATACAATTCAGTTCAATATAGAGACGATGCGATTTAACTCCGAACAAAACCACATAATGCATAAAATAAGAGGTTCAGTTTCCCAAAGCCTGTCGATTATAAGGGCGGTGAGCCGTCAGAGATTCATCAAGGGCACGGCCTGATGAGAGGCGGCGCCCATCCCATTCTTTCTGGCGCCCTTAATCCTCCCTTAACAGAATCAGGTACCCATTCACCACTGAGTCAGTAGAGAGGGTTTGCAAACCAAAAGAAATAAGACCCCATGTGTGATTCGAACTCAAGACCCTTATCTCCACAGATCATGCGAGGCAATGCAAAGTAATCCGATGGAATGCAATATAGTATACCATAACACAGGTTATGTCAATTTTCTATGAAAGTTAACACAACAGTGCATCTTACGGCACAGACCTATCCAATGCATTACAACACAATACGAAACGAACGGTGCAACACCACACATGATAATCGGCGTGACCCCACAACCCTTCCCTTCTCGTGTTTTTAAGGACCTCCACACACAACAGGCACACCTGTGAGCAGCCCCACAGCACAGCCCCCCCCCCCCCCCCCCCCCCCCCCCCCCCCCCCCCCCCCCCCACGGGCACTGACAGAAAGAAGACGGCCCAGTTCCCTCCCCTGGAGCACTGACAGAAAGAGGACGGCCCAGTTCCCTCCCCTGGGGCACTGACAGAAAGAGGACGGCCCAGTTCCCTCCCCTGGGCACTGACAGAAAGAGGACGGCTCAGTTTTTCCCTCCCCTGCAGCACTGACAGAAAGAAGACGATCAAGTAGCCCCTTGCCCCCCCTCCCCCCCCTGCCCCCCCCCCCCCCCCCCCCCCCCCCCCACACACACACACACGGGCACCCACAGAAGGTAGATGATCAAGTAGCCTCCCCCTGCCCCCCCTACCCCCCCCCCCCCCCACACACACACACGGGCACACAGAAGGAAGATGATCAAGTAGCCTCCCCTGCCACCCCCCCCCCCCCCCCCCCCCCCCACGGGCACTGACAGAAAGAAGACGGCTCAGTAACCTCCCCCTGCCCCCCCCCCCCCACCCCCCACCCCCTCACACACAACGGGCACACAGAAGGAAGATGATCAAGTAGCCTCCCCTGCCACCCCCCCCCCCCCCCCCCCCCCCCCCCACGGACGGACACTGACAGAAAGAAGACGGCTCAGTAACCTCCCCTGCCCCCCCCCCCCCCCCCCCCCCCCCCCAACGGGCACTGACAGATAGAAGACGGCTCAGTAGCCTCCCCTGCCCCCACCCCCCCCCCCCCCACGGGCACTGACAGATAGAAGACGGCTCAGTAGCCTCCCCTGGGGCACTGGGGGCACACCCCCATGAGCACTGACAGAAAGAAGACAATGGTCCATCAGCTTGCCGCCTTGTTGACATTGTCTGGCACCGCCCTGTCGCTGTGCCATTGATGTGCAGACCCCATCACGCAGCTCCACGCCCAGCGATCAGCCCTCCAGTGGGCCGTCAGGCTCTGTAGGATGCCGGGGAAACAGCACCAGGGGCGGCGCCAGAGTAGTGGGAGGCTTTTGTTTAGTTCTGTTGCTTTTTTCTGTCTTTTTTTTTTTTTTTTTAATACAATCTGTTTTTTTCTTTCCTTTCTGTAGGCTTTTCCTTCCATATTTTGCTTCCACGTCCTTAAAATGAAAGGGGTGCATTACTATGTCAACTGACTTGACAAACCGCAGGCAGAGAAGGAAAGAAAATGTTGAAATCTAACTGAACAGAACGTCAGATATGATCTGGATGTTACAACGTCTAATGGCGGGACTCAGAAGAATGAAGTGACGAAGCTTGAAATACATTTTGGTTTTCAAATACTTTATATTGGTTTTTCGTCACTCACAAGTTGATGGTGTGTGTTATTTGCCATTCACAAGGAGAGGGTGTTATTGTTATTGTTATTATTATCATCATCATTAGTATTACAATTATCATTATTGTTGTTGTTGTTGCCGTTGTTGCTGACAGTGCTTTTCTTAAAAAAAAAAAAAAAAAAAGTCGGAAAAAAGACACTGATTCAATTTGTCTTGTTCCTTATGTTATTTCACGGACACGTACGATTAAAAGAACATTGGAACATGAACATGTGAATTGGAAATATAAAGTTCACCCTATTTGTAACGAAAGGAAAGTGCACAAAATCGTGTGCACATACAATTAACACTATGCAGAGACATTAAACAAACAAACAAACGAAAAAAAAAAAAACAAAAAAAAAAAAAAAAAAAAACGGATAAAATACATTGTAGTTAGTGTACACAGACACACAGACGCAGACTCACACACACACACATACACACACACACACACACACACACACACACACACACACACACACACACACACACACACACACACACACACACACACACACACACACACACACACACACACACACACACACACACACACACAAATTCGTTTCTTTAAGTGAGCACACACCGTAGAAAATAACATAATGCTTTCCGTGATTCAGTTCTCTGAAAGAAAAACACAGTTAAAGATCACGAACTTCTCCGAAAAGACAAATCATCCTTACATGCAAACTCCTCTTCTCCTAAATCTCGGCATCTGCTGTCCGCCGCACATTGTAAGTTCCGCAAAAGTGTCGTAAATCATCATGAGATCATCGTAAAATGGAAATGGAATCCGATTAAAAAAAAAATCATGCTTGATCCGGAAGCTTAAGTAAAGTTAGCTAGAAAAAAAGAAATTAAAAGAAAAGGGGGGGGGGGGGGGGGGGGGGGGGGGGGAAGAAAATGAAGACTTTACACGAAAAAAAAAAACCTGAGAAAAGCTGCAATGACTAACCCGTCCACCCCGTACTCTACCCTACTACCTACCACTACTACTACTACTACTACTACTACTACTACTACTACTACTACTAC
>JADBJO010001903.1:265000-270000 GCA_016801955.1 Conus betulinus | reverse complement strand
CACACACACATTGACACACACACACACACACACACACACACACACACACACACACACACACACACACACACACACACACTTCACACGTGCGCGCACACACACACATACACACACATACTTCCTCCATCCCCAGCACCACGCATCTCTCTACTGTCCTTAGCATTAGCTAGGATTTCTCTTCGCTCTCTATCTGTCTTAGCATTCTCTCTCTCTCTCTCTCTCTCTCTCTCTCTCTCTCTCTCTCTCTCTCTCTCTCTCTCTCTCTCTCCCCCCCTCTGTCTGTCCCCCCCCCCTCTGTCTCCCCCTTGGTCTGTCTGCCACACATTTTGTTTCCACTCATCAGATTAATCCCTTCATTTCATTCCTCTTGCACACTTTCTCTTTCCGTCAAAAAAAAAGAAGAAAGAAGAAAGAAAATGAAAGAAAGAAAGACAAAAAGAAGAGTCCCCCCCCCCCCCCCCCCCCCCCCTACCAGCACGGTGGTCATCAGTGGTCCTCCCGCCGGCAGCCAGTCAAAACATAGCCAGGTGGCACCGCCTGCAGAGGACACTGGCACCATGACCGGTCAGTGCTGCAGTCTTCAGGGACTGACCACTCTCACCCTCCTCACCTCTCCACCCCTCCCCTCCCCTCCCCTCCCCCCCCTTCTCTCACCCAGCACGTGACGGGGCGTGACGGCACGGTGCCAGATCAGGGTGACAGGCGAGAAATTGCAGACACGGAGGTTTCTGGACATCGCTGGACATCCCCCCCCCCCCCACCCCCCCCCCACACCCCCACACCCTGGCCATCTGACTGGCCACTGCACCTCACTCCCCCCCCCCCCCCCCTCACCCTCCACTACCCCTTCTGTCTCCTCCCCCCCCCCCCCCCCCCCCCCCCCCCACCCCCCCCCCCCCCTGCCCCCCCTGACCTGATCCGTGTTGAGTTGCACCGAGTCCTTCACGGCTAATTACTGGCACTGGCCAGGGGTGTCCGCGCTGATAGTCAGTACAGGATGGCCACACGTCAATCATCACAAGGTCGTCATGTCCAAGTGCCACCGACAGTGGCCGCCTAATAGTTCGTCAGGCCAGCTGTCTCACTGTGAAAATTGGCGGTATAATGTGTGCACCCAGATGAACTAGTTCACTATGGAAGACCAGTTGATTATAAGCAGAAACAAAGACAAAATGCAAATCAACTCACGAACCACAATGCTGTGTAAGGCTCATTTATATATTATATGAGTACCTAATAAAGAAGTCTCTGAGGAAGGCCCAGAGACGAAACGTTGGAGAAAAGGAAAACGTGCTTGTTAACTTTTTCATTGTGTGGTTGTTTCTACACACACACACACACACACACACACACACACACACACACACACACACACACACACACACACACACACACACATATATATATATATATATATATATACATATATATCTCGTAAACTGAGATGCCAAAGATCAATTAACAGCTCGGGTAAAGAGACTTTGTTCATTGAAATGAACTATTTGAATGTAAAAGATGAACAAAATCCATTAAAAATGCGAGGACAATAAATTTCGTACATTGACATGAATTGTTTCAGTATGAAAGATAAGTGAACGCAGGTAACTATTGGTTTTGTGTCGTGAGATAAATTGTCTAATATGAAAGGTAACAGTGCAGATGACTCAACTCAACTCAACTCGACTCGACTCAACTCAATTTTATTTTGTTTTCATACAGGATAAATTTCTTGCTGTATTTTGTTATTTGGGATGAACTGTTTCAATATGAAAAATCGGTTAACAATGCAGATAACTAGATTTTGTTTATGAACATGAACTGTTTCAACACGAAAGATCTGTTAACCATGCGGATGACGATATCTTATTTGGGATAAACTATTTCAGTATTAAAGATCAGTTAACAATGAGAAATAACTATGTCTTGTTCACCGCAATGAACTGCTTCAGTATGAAAAATCAGTTTTAATAATGTGGGTAACCATTTTCTTTTTTCAGCGCAGTGAAGTGTTTCAGTATGAAAGATCAGCTAACAACGCGGGTAGCAAAACAAATCACTCCACGGTATTGTAACGATGCTGGACAACGGGCGGAATAAAGCTGTGTATCTAAAATAAACAATGTGCAGATATATTATCTTATTCCAGCCAGCTCCAGTCTCAGTTGCATCAAGGAAGCGTCTCTGCTCGCGGACTAGTCCATATACGCTACGCCACATCTGCTTAGCTACAAGACAACACCGCGCAAGATTTACGGTTTGTGGAAAAAACGAATTATTGACTGTCATGAAAGGATTTAGGACGAGGATCACATGGATACGACTTAGCAGATGTCCAACCTACGCATTGGCCCAACGCCGCTGGTCAGACCTCGGATACCTACCTAACATTGTCATACCAACCATTAAGTCAACGCATCTTTTTGCCTAATGCTCTCGACAAACATAGGCACAAACGTCAAAAGTTCTGACGGGTTATATACATATCAACCATCTGCAAGATAGAGAGAGAGAGAGAGAGAGGGAGAGAGGGAGAGAGAGAATAGGAGAGAGAGGAGAGAGAGAGAGAGAGAGAGAGAGAGAGAGAGAGAGAGAGCGAGAGAGAGGAGACGAAACGAAACGAAATTGGAAAATAAAGGGGGAGGAATTGGGATGGGGAAATGGAGGGGGAGGGCGTAAGTGAAGCAGGGAAGTTATGGAGGGAGGCATCGATGTATGGTAAATATAGTGCCGTTTACCCCCTCCACTTTTACACGCACACACACACATATCATAAAGTAATTAAGGCATAGACGAATACAAGTATATACTTTTAGATAATTGGTTTGTAACCTTCTATTCACATTTGAAATAAGCATGAAATGATTTAGTTTATGAATAAGGATTTATGCAAGAGTTGTTTAAAATGATACAATGTTTTGAATAAGGAATTTTTTATAGGCTGTCTTAAAAGAATTAATCCCCCCTTTCTTTAATGTTTATTGGTAGGGAATTCCAAAGTGTTCCCGCCGGAGTAGATAAGACTAGTTTTGAAAAGATCAGTTCTTGGTCGACGGATAAGTATATTATTAGTGTAACGTGACTGATTGAGAGGAAATTTAGCGGTTAGAGTAGGAGGTGCGTAACCGTTCATAATTCTGTACATCATTATTGCTTTGTTGTATTGAAGTTTGAGTGACAAAGGAAGAATGTTTAGTTTGATATAGTCTTGAGGGGTTAATGAAGATGATTTTTAGAAGTATAGCCTTGAGGGCTCGTTTATTAACACTGGCTAGAGGTTTCAGTGAATTAGCACTACACGAATCATAAAGAGTAGAGGCATAATCAATAAATGATTGAATATATGCATGGTAAAAGTGCTTACGTGCGTTTCGTTTGCTTAAGCAAGTAATATGGGGTGCCCAGGTGAGATTATGATCTAGAGAGAGAGAGAGAGAGAGAGAGAGAGAGAGAGAGAGAGAGAGAGAGAGAGAGAGTCCGTATCGTGCACAGTTCCGTGTGAAAATACACAGCAGCAGCATTCTATCTAATCTTCACTTCAGTTGGAAACAAACGCGCGTTGACGTCAGTGTCTGATTCCGGTCTCACCTGACGCATGTGTTTCTCATCAATGACGTCATCATTCCAAAAATAGCTAAGTATTAAGGGGCTATATTTAATGGTTGTTGTTTTTTGTTGTTGATGTTGTTGTTGTTGCTCTTCTTCTCCTCTTCCTCTTCCTCCTCCTCCTCCTCCTCCTCCTCCTCCTCGTTCTTCTTCTGTTTCTCGTCTCTCTCTCTCTCTCTCTCTCTCTCTCTCTCTCTCTCCTCTCCTCTCTCTCCATCTCTCTCTCCTCTCTCTCTCTCTCCTCCTCTCTCTCTCTCCTCTCTCTCTCTCTCTCTCTCTGAAGGGGCAGAAAAACCGCCTGAATCAAATCGCAGAATTGCTGAACAAAACACAAATAATGAGACAAAACAGTGTAAAAGTTACCTTTACTACAAAGCAGAGAAAAGAATTTTCAACTACTATATCAGCTTCAAATGCCGCCACAAACAACAGGAAAAAAAAATGATTAAAGAAAGAACAGAAGAAGAAGGAGGAGGAGGAGGAGGAGGAGGGAGGAAAATCAGAAGAAGAAGAAGAAGAAAGAAGAAAGAAGAAGAAGAAGAAGGAAGAGGAAAGAAAGAAGAAGAAGAGAAGAAGAGAAGAAGAAGAAGAAGAAGAAGAAGAAGAAGAAGAAGACAAAAACAATCGGGTGGATATATGCATCTGACAATACTATTTCTCTCTACATCTACATCTGCCAGTACTATTTCTCTCTACATCTGCCAATACTATTCTCTACATCTCTCTACACCTGACAATACTATTTCTCTCTACATCTGCCAGTACTCTCTTTATCTCTACATTGTACCCATTGTACCCAGCATGAGAGTGACATTTGTGATCAGAGTTCATGATGCCTGCAATGCGGAGATAGCTGTTGTGGGCCTTCAATACGCCTGGCATTTCTAACGTCTGTAGAAGACAGACTGGCCCAAATAATTTGTTTACTGTATATTGGGTATCAAGGAACTGCTACCTGGCATTCTGGTTCGTGTGCTTAATTATACCTTGGCGCTGAAGGTAGAACAGCAGCCACATATAACAAACAACAGCACACAGAATATGGAGTCAATACGTTTGACAAACAGATCGAGTATGCCCCAGCATAGTTGCTTGGTTTATACTGAAATGATTACTGGGGGATGCTTTGCTTGTAACGTTTGAAAGAGTTGTTCCATATGACATTTATTGACCAAATGACACATGCGACAGAAATCATCAGTCCGGAAAGCTTCTTTACATTTCCATGATATTCCGTTCGAGTGCAAGGAGCGTCTAGAAAAGTTACAAAACTTTTTCTTCTCTTTAGAATATTCCATGCATTTTGAGTGGCTGTTCAACACAATGGTTCTGGAACTTCCTAGAATAATATGCGCAGATGGCTGGCTTAGCTACGCTACGATTCACGAATTTTTTCG
>JADBJO010001903.1:257500-260000 GCA_016801955.1 Conus betulinus | reverse complement strand
GTCACCAGCAAAAAGCAAAGAAACAATGTGCTATTAAAGTATTTTTTCTGCCACCAGGAAAGAAACAAAGACATGGGTGTGCTAACAAAGTGATTTTCACTGTCACACGAAAAAGACAAAGACACTGGTGTGCCATCAAAGTCTTGAATCCAAAACGAAGTTGATGATTCTGGAAAGACAGAAAGCACTTACAATGTATTCGTTTTCGCCGACGTTAACCGATAAAGGAAAACAGTAAACAGACAAGATATAATGCATCTGCTTTGAAAGAAAAACGAACAAGCTGGAAGTCACGACAAATGAATTTCTTCACAGTTCAGAATTTTGGAAAATTAAATGGAACGTTCTTCTTCATCTGATTTTGAGAAATTCTGCGAGAACTTCAGCGAAAAGTCTCAAACCGTCGGGCTGTCATGCATCCAGTCATATCGTCATCAACTACAGTCACTGTGCATGGTGAACGAGTTCTGTTTTCTCTTGGAATTCTGCGAGCAGACAGTAGATACTGACAGAGGCTGCTGTTCCCGTGCACTTTGGACACGTGGGTTTTGGGAAAATCAAAACATTCCAAGGTTTAGAAACGACGACAACAACAACGGTAATAATGATAATGAATATGATGAATATGATGATGATGATGATGATGATGATGATGATGATGATGATGATGATGATGATGATGATGATGATGATGATAAGAAAGAAGAAGAAGAAGAAGAAGAAGAAGAAGAAGAAGAAGAAGAAGAAGAAGAAGAAAAAAGAAGAAGGATCTGAATAGCGCGTTATCTTGTTTGGAAGAATAATCCAAAGTGCTTGTAAGCCTCATTCGCACATAGATACCTTAACTAGTAAGAACAGTGTGCCTTTAAAACATCAGCCAAATGACAACTGATTGAACAGATGGAGGGGGGAATCTGGAACAAAGGCTTGGGAGTCTAACTAACGTCCATTGATGGCTTTGACAAAAAGAAGAAGACGATGCTTGTTCCACGAATGTGAGTCAGAGACAGAGACAGAGCGGCGGCCGATCGCTGTTTGTTGCAATCTGGGAATCTGGAAGCAGTCTGGATCTGGAGCGGAACGTAGAGAACGGGATGTGGTGTACAGAGGAAGACAGTGCCGGAAGCAGGAAGAGGAAGAGAAGTGAATGTGTTCACAGCATTGATCTTTGATTCTAAGTGAGACAGGCAGCCAATGGGAAGAGGGCAAGAAGGGGAGTGATGAGTTTGGATCTCTTCTTTCTGAGAACAACTGGAACAGCGGAATTCTGTGGGCTATCCGTTGAAGGGAGTGGATGGAAAAAGCCAGCAACCTGACATCAGAGAGTTACAACAGTTATATCTCCACGTCATGTGTGGAGTAGGTTGTGATTCCTTCAGAAACCTGAACGAAACAAAGGATTCGCAGCTCTTGGTGCTGAGTTTTGCTGTTGCTGTTAACATATACCTTCGGTTGTACACCCCATCTGATAACCATCCACACAGTGGGGAAAAGAACTTACATCACACCTGTACCGCCAGGACGACAACACTTCAAAAATCAGGATGTGAAAATATCAGGCTTTTTTTTCCCTTGGATCGAAAGCCGTTTATGTCTTTATTGTAGCAAATACCTAAATGGAAAGAAAATATTTTGATTCTCAGAGAGAGAGAGAGAGAGAGAGAGAGAGAGAGAGAGAGAGAGAGAGAGAGAGAGAGAGAGAGAGAGAGAGAGAGTAGGCGCGACTGACCCAAAGATAGCACGGTGCGGCCGATGTTTCTCAGAATCAATGCTGTCACCTCGTTAAGGACTGGCTATCCCGATCAGACTATGACCAATGTCTATGATGTCGCTAATGGGAACCATTGGTACAAACATTGAAAGTGCGCAAATATGCCATTAAAGTAATTAGAGATTAATTTGGAACTGATTTGCATACTTTCGGTTTTTTTTTTTTTATATCAAAATCCTTATAATCGTCATAGAACAAAAAAAGAAATGTGTAAGATGACAGTGATATCACAATCCTTATAAACGCCATAGAAGAAATATGGAAACATGTACAATGACAGTGATATCACAATCCTTATAAACGCCCTAGAACGAAACAATAGAAACATGTACAATGACAGTGATATCACAATCCTGCCATAGTTCAGTTCAGTCGGAACTTCAAGCACAAAATGAGTCCTCCGGAGTTTACCGAGAAGAATAGGCTGGGTGTGATCCCAAATCTCTATCCCCCCCCCCCCCCCCTCTGCCCCCACCAAATGGTGTCCGAGTTTGAGAACTGCAATCTTCCCACTTGCAATATGTAGTCTGTGCCGTGGCAGCCCAGCAGCTGATGGAAAGCTGAAGATGAACAGATTCATTTGATCAAGCATTTCATCAGTGAAAGGCCCTCACAGTGTCCTCCCTTTGATGACATCGCATCACACAGGGGTCAGTATGGGGGGTCAAAACAGTGGACACCACACTCCATCCAACATCAACATCGCCATGAGGTCACCACGACCCGGTC
>JADBJO010001903.1:247500-250000 GCA_016801955.1 Conus betulinus | reverse complement strand
TGTGTATGTGTGTGTGTGTGTGTGTGTGTGTGTGCGCGCGCGCGCGGGGCGCGCGCGAGCGCGAGCGTGCGTGCGTACGTGGTCGGCATTCATTTCTCCCCCCTTTTTTGATTGTTTGTTTTCTACTACAAATCCAGAAGACTTGATTATAACGCCAGTTGATAACACAGCAATAGAAAACACAGCAATGACGCCCCCCCCCCTGACCCCCCCCCCCCCCCCACACCCACTTTGCATTGTCCTCAAAGTTATCCCATTCAGGCCCGGGAGCCTCACACCTGCGGTGATAAGCGAACATCTCCACGTGCGTGCTCAACAGGTAAATGCCGTACACCAATCACGAGAAAAAAAAAAAAAAACAAGTTTCTGCAAAACTCGATGCCCTGACACTAAAAATGTGAACATGAAGAAAAGAGACGGAGAAAAAAAAACAAACAAGCAAACCACACACACACACACACACACACACACACACACACACACACACACACACACACACACAGGTTTCAACAAACAAGTTCCTTTCCATGTAAAACCGCCTTCACCTCCGATGCAAACAAGATAAATAGTATTTATGAAAACTGAGAATCCTATAGAACACCTTTTTCTACTTAGATCCCTCCACACACACACACACACACACACACGCACGCACGCACGCACACACACAGACACACACAGACACCCTCAGTCCCCACTAACAAACGTGTGAATGGTAAACAGTCGTCATGAGGTTTACGCGCAGGGAACATCCGCAGTGATAAGCGCATGATCTCCACGTTAGTCCGTGGCTTCCCCCCGACCTTCAACTCGTAGTGTGACAGCAAAGCGCACGTGCGGCACTCTCATCCTACTACTCTCCGGCAGCTTGAGGTCAAGCATCACTCCAGAGGCGCGCATCGTCTGGTTCACAGTTGGGTGGGGAAGGTTCAAGTACAGCTTCAAAGTACTTGGGCAGTGCCATAGGCGCTCATCTCAGCCTTGATGTTAAGTAATAGTCGGCGCGGAGTTGACGCTGATGTGTGTGTGTGTGTGTGTGTGTGTGTGTGTGTGTGTATGTGTGTGTGTGCGTGCGTGCGTGCGTGCGTGCGTGCGTGTGTATGTATGTATGTATGTGTGTGTGTGTGTGTGTGTGTGTGTGTGTGTGTGTGTGTGTGTGTGTGTGAACATGGACAAGAGTGAGGGTTGGGATGGACAGAGGTGGGGGTAGGGGGTGGTTTCAAGTCGGAAGGGAGAAAAGAAGAGGAACCGAGAGGAGGGGGAGATGGAGGAGGGAGGGGGGGGGGTGGGGGGCACGTTTGACGAGAAAGACGTTGATAATGGATGGAGATGGGTTCACTTTACGTAGAGGAATAGGAAATCGATCAGTATCAGGTAGATCAGTAGAGCTGTGTGTTATGCTCACACAGTAATCATTCGTATCATAGTCCTTGTTATTCTAACTTTTCGTCATTATTACTACTGCTGCCATTGCTGCTGCTACTGCTGCTACAAGTTCGACTATTATTTCTACTATCGCTACTGCTGCTGCTGTTGTTGCTTTTACTACAACTATTATTATTACTTCTACAACTACCACCACCACCACTACCACCACCACCATCGCTACTACTACTACTACTACTGCTTCTATTACTACTACTACTACTACTACTGGTACTACTACTACTACTACTACTACTACTACTACTACTACTACTACTACTACTACTACTCAATGCTGTTAATTTTGTTGTTGTTGCATTACCCACCTATCCAAAGTCTGTGTCTGAGGGCACAAACGTCCAGCACTGGATCAGTTCATTGACTGACTTACAACCCATTGATTAGCTTTTCTGTCAGCTGAGTTCTCGGGGGATCATAACCCCGAAGTCCTCGCTTTGTGACCGCAGCAACCCTTTCCGTCCAGTCCTGTTTGGTGAGGGATCAGTTTACACCCGACACCGTTTCTTGTCCTGCCTCTACGTCACGTCAACAGCGGCGGGTTACTTGACCCCTCAGTAAGCTCGCGTCTAGTCACCCGACAAGCGCCGGGACCGGTTTGAAGTGAGTGAGGAGACCTTTTTGGTAAGCGCCTACCAGCCTAAGAGGTCCTAACCGGATTGGTGGGAGCCTTATCGCTCAGGATATCCTGGCTACCCAATATTGCCTCCGCAGGTCGAGGAAAGTCCTTCCACTTAGGTCAATATTGACCGCACGGTGTGGTTTACAATGGAGGGCCTAATCTACCCTGACACCGCGCCGCTGGCGGAGTTCGAGGAGGTAAACACCGCGCCTTGTGTGCACCAATCACCGGACAGTTGACAGTTCTTGGTGAAACACGTCATCCGAGAGAGGTTGAAGTGGGTCCAAGCTTGTTTACGTTGAGGAGAAAGTTTACCAAGGCTTGCTTATAGCTTAGCTAGAGGCCAAAGAAGCCAAGACTGGCTAAGATGCTATGACTTGTTTACTGTTTATGTTGTGGACCAAGTGTGTCGGAGCTTGTTTACTGTTGACATTG
>JADBJO010001903.1:230000-242500 GCA_016801955.1 Conus betulinus | reverse complement strand
TGCGTGCGTGCGTGCGTGCGTGTGTGTGTGTGTGTGTGTGTGTGTGTACCTGCCGACCTTACTTTGACATTTTTAGTTTGTGTACGGTTACAGGTTTGAAAAAACCTCTAAAAAGATAGCCCAGAGGAGAGTTAATCAGCGTGTCTCTGATCAAAGTATCGGTTTGTTCTGAACAAAGTGATAAGGACAGAGCATCCAGGATTTTAATGTTCCCTCCTCCTCCTCTCATAGTTATATCATTTATGCCCAACAGTAAAAAACTCCTGTATCTGATTATTTTCAGTCGCTGCGATAGCCTTTTCCCCCCACCTTTGATTTCTTCTCTTTCTTTCTTTTTTCTTTTTTTTTTCTTTTTAACTCTGGAAGCTTTATGCCAGAGCTGTGGCAGTTTTATGTCTCCGCACGTTTCTGGTGTCGATGATATTCCAGTGCCGAATCCTCTCTAAGCCAAAGAGCACACAACGAACCAACCTGGACCAACGTGTACGGCATTGCACTTGATATGACGTCCTCCTGAAAACTCCATTCTGCTTCTTTTTCACCACCGTCAACCCCTCTCTCTCCCCCCCCCCCCTGTTCCTTACCTCCTCCCTGCTTCTACCCCTCCCTCACTTCTCTCCCCCCCCCCCCCCTCTCTCACTCCCAGCCCCCCCCCCCCCCCCCCCCCCCCCCCCCCCGACTCCTTCGTCACATCTCTACACACGTTATACACTTCCATCAAAGTTCAGCTTTTGAACTTGGTGATGTAGTCTGAGACGGTTGGGTGATAAGAAGTGCTGATAATTACACGTGTAGATGCCGTTTATTACATATCCGTTCCCGTGGAGGTGCCACCACTTCCCACCTTTCCACCCCCCCTCCCCTGTCTTCCCCCCTGCTGGGTATTACCCGTCACCGACCGTCAGTCTTGCGGCCCAAGACGCCGACCAAGCTGTTTGCCTTGTAGACAGACAGGCAGGCAGGCAGGCAGGCAGGCAGGCAGGCAGGCAGACAGACACAGACAGACAGGGAGGGGTAAACACAAGAAACTGGAAGATCAGCATATGTTTGTCCAGGTCCCATTGTCCCCTTTTCTTCTTCTATCTGTCTGTCTGTCTGTCTGTCTGTCTGTCTGTCTGTCTGTCTGTCTGTCTCTCTCTCTCTCTCTCTCTCTCTCTCTCTCTCTCTCTCTCTCTCTCGCCGTTCTGTCTCTCACTCTCTTGCAGATTCCACCCTTCCCCTCTCTGTCTCTCTCTCTTTTCTTCTTTACCCCCCCCCCCCCTCACACATTCCCCTTCTCCCTCCTTCCCTTCCTCCATCTCATTCCTCCCTCCTCCCTCTCTCTCTCTCTCTCTCTCTCTCTCTCTGTATGTGTGATTGTGTGTGTGCATGCTGTGTGTGTGTGTGCGTGTGTGTGTGTGTGTGTGTGTGTGTGTGTGTGTGTGTGTGCGTGTGTGTGTGTGTGTGTATGTGCGCGCGCGCACGGTGTGTGTGTGTGTGTGTGTGTGTGTGTGTGTGTGTGTGTGTGTGTGTGTGTGTGTGTGTGTGCGTGTGTGTGTGTGTGTGTAGCCATGACTGGCAGCGACTTTCAGAGATTATCACAGAGGTCAGGAGGCTGATCGTTGTAAGCAGCCGTTGGGTCCTGTTCAGGAGGGTCATTCTCTGCAAAGGTGCCATCCCTTTGTCTTACTGCATTTCACAACTGGGGCGGACAGACGGGGCCAGAGAGGTTAGACACGACATGGCACACATCTACCCCAAACTCCGTCAGTCCCACCCACACTCCAGCAGCGAGGTGACATGCAATCACACTGTAAACATGATAGATGGAATCGGACATCACTAGATCAGCGTACCAAATAAAAGCAATATGTACCCATCTATATCAATCACAACATGACTAGAACTGTTGATGAAGAACTGGAAACCCAAAATAGCGGTACATACTCAGAAGACAAGAGAGATGTTTCCTTGTTTCTTCTACAGGCCCTTCTGAGAATGTTTCCTTCTCTGTTCTATAGGCCCTTCTGAGCATGTTTCCTTCTCTTTGTTCTATAGGCCCTCCTGAAGATGTGTCCTTCTCTGTTCTATATGCCCTCCTGAAGATGTGTCCTTCTTTGTTCTATATGCCCTCCTGAAGATGTTTCCTTCATTGTTCTATATGCCCTCCTGAAGATGTTTCCTTCTTTGTTCTATATGCCCTCCTGAAGATGTTTCCTTTGTTGTTCTATGTGCCCTCCTGAAGATGTTTCCTTCTCTGTTCTATATGCCCTCCTGAAGATGTGTCCTTCGTTGTTCTATATGCCCTCCTGAAGATGTGTCCTTCGTTGTTCTATATGCCCTCCTGAAGATGTTTCCTTCATTGTTCTATATGCCCTCATGAAGATGTTTCCTTCTTTGTTCTATATACCCTCCTGAAGATGTTTCCTTCTTTGTTCTGCGTGCCCTTTGTCTACGTGTGTGCTTAAAGCAGCACTGGTGTGGAGCTACGGGCCGGCAATTGTCTCACCATGACAACAGAAGTTATCTCCCCAGTCTGTATAATCTACAAGAACGCCTTGTTCGAGCGCAGCTGCAGAACAATAACAACTACTACAACCACAACAACGACGACGAGGGCGGTACCTGTTTGTGATGAAACGTAAACCAACATAGTTACAGGTTTCACTTTGTTCTTTGTGAAAGACGTCAGTCGCTATGTGAATTCAAAGCTCGTGGCATTCACAGGAACGAAAAGTCGAAGCTGTGCTAAAGCGCCGGTCGCAAAGCCAGACATCAAAACCGTGTGTCCGTCAGCCTTACCCGGGGCTCTTATCTTAATCTGTTTGACAGCACTGTATTGTCACTGGAGGATACCCGGGTCACTTGCTGGGGGGTGGGGGTGGGGGGGGTTACTACAACTCCATTACACAAACGGTAAAAAGGAGTAGGGCTAGGGTGAGGTGGGGGTGGGGGGTGGGGGTGAGAGTTGGAGAGAGACGGGTGTGTGTGAGGAGGGGGGTAGGGGTGGGGGGATGGGGGTGGGGGCAGGGATGATACAGGTTTATGGAGGATTTCAGAGAGGAGCAAAAACAGACTTGTTCGCCCGGTGAGGGGGTATGATTGCTCGTCTCTTCTGTCACTCTACCCACAACTGTCGGTGACTCGTTTGAAGACTAAAGTGGGCGGGAAGGAGGGGGGGGGGGGGGGGGTTGAGCGGGGAAGGAGGGGGGCCGGGGGTGGGGGGAAGCACTTCATGAAAGCCAAACAGAGGTCTGTGGGCTGGGGAGATAACGACTGTTTCCCCCAGTCAGGGGCGGTGCCTTTGATCAGCACAGCTGGGCTAGCCACAGCAAGGGACTTAGACCTTGGGCGGTACCTGCAGTTGACGGCCTTGAGAGAGAGAGAGAGAGAGAGAGAGAGAGAGAGAGAGAGAGAGAGAGAGAGAGAGAGAGACGGCCTGAGAGAGAAAGAGAAAGAGAGCGAGCGAGAGACAGACACATAGAGAAGGACGGGATGAGAGAGAGAGAGAGAGAGAGAGAGAGAGAGAGAGAGAGAGAGAGAGTGTGTGTGTGTGTGTGTGTGTGCGGTGCGTGTGTGTGAATAAAAGAGAGAGAGAGAGAGAGACAGAGAGAGAGAGAGAGAGTGTATGTGTGTGTGTGTATGTGTGTGTGTGTGTGTAGAGAGAGAGAGAGAGAGAGAGAGAGAGAGAGAGAGAGTCAGGGTGGGTGGCAGTGGGGTGAGGGTTGTGAGGAGGTATGCTAGAGGTGGTGGTGGTGGTGGTGTGTGTGGGGGGGAGGGGGGAGGGGAGGTAACTTTGCACAGAGCAAATCACCTGTAGTTGGCGGTGGTGGCACACGGCAGTGACTTTTCTCGAACCATTGTTGACTCTGGCATTGGCAGCTCACTGTGCGAGAGAAAGAAAAGGCAGCAGTGCCTGTATTGTCATTATGTCTCTGGCTGCCAGTCTCCTGGGCCCAGAATCGTCAACAGCGTGTCAAGTCTTTGGCTTGAGTCTCTCATTGATTCAGTCCAAAAACCACACGGGCTGCGATCACTCACGCCAATACACTTACTTTGTAGAGAAAGCTTTGAAAAGGACTAAAAGACTACAGAAAATGAGTCATATTTTGGGATGAAAGAGAGAGAAAAAAAAAGCTGCTAAGCTTCTTTTAAGAGCGGCTTTATTTTTTTTTCCTTTCTAAAAATGAAATGAAGGTCGAGAGAAAGAGTTTGAAAACAGCGCTTTGCTCTATTTTGAATTGTGGGTCGTCATTGACGGGTCAAAAGAAGGGTGCTTTGATGATTCATTTCATGTCTTCCGGCAGAAGAAGAGTTTTCCAAAGGAGGACGCTAACCTTGTTGTTCTTTCACGCCGTTCTCTGTGCAGATGGAAGACTGGCGGGAAAGAACCGGATATCCGGCATGGGAGATCACTGTGACTGCCTTGTCTCGCAGACAGAGCGACTAACTAAGGACTGAGGGCTTGGATGTCTTCCCAATCAAATGTCAAGCGTGGACGTTTTACTTGAATGTAACGAAACAATCAAACAATCGAACACACACACACACACACACACACACACACACACACACACACACACACACACACACACACACAAGCAACACAAGCAAACAAACAAGCAAACAAACAGAAAGAAATAGTTTTGTACCACACGCAGATCCTCATTTGCTTTACACAGAGGATGACTCTTTCTGTTCTTCGACTAGTGCTTTGAGGTTCACCATCAGTAAGATGTTTGTGTATGCAACTGTTCATAATCCCACCATATAAGTAGCCACACTCCGTCTTACGAGACTGCGTCTAAACGTGTCACCAGCACGCCTGTGTTTTTCGTTGCCATTCCCACCGCACACGATGGCCTCCTTCTCTCCGACATGGTTTTTCGTTTGTTTGTTGTTGTTTAAAAACGTGCATTCACGCATGTGATCTCGAGTTCACCAAGAGAACTAGGATGGGATCGGAGTCTGCGCGCAGACCGTTCACCCCGAGCAGGAAAAAAAAAAAAATCACTCCCACCCTAATTGTCTTGACTGGGAATCGAAGTAGGGTCTCGGAACAAGACAGCGCTACCTTACCCACGGGGCCAATCACCTCCATTGACCGTGACAGCCGAAGAGGGCGACCACCAAAGGTGCAGCAGACGGACCAAGTGGTCAAGGAAAAGCAGACCTGTCTGGAGGCTCCGGTCAGCGATTAGCCAGCGAAAGTTCGATAAGGGAAGAAATCGATCATGGACCCACGTGGACGATCCCGGCCATCAATCGCCACTCCGTGGACAGACCCCACAGGTAAGGAGGCTCGGTATCAGCCTGCTGTATCCAAAACCGCTTGACGTTCCGCCGTCAACTGCCGGCACGGCGACATGGCGTGGACCTCCGGCAGACTGGGCGGAGTCTTATCAAGCTGGTGAGGCGATCAGCCGCTGGATTAAATGCCCACTACCCAGGGTTGTTTGCCCTTTGCTGGCCGCCTAAACAGAACACGCCCAGCATGTCGGAACTTAGAAGCAAAGCGGAGAAAAAGGGGCGATAAGAAGATAAAACGCTATTTGTCGAGGTTATTTAGCAATTTGTCTGTCTCTGCCCTACTCTTGCCCCTCCCCCACCCCAGCCTTCTCCTCTCCTCCTCCCCCCCCCCCCCCCCCCCCCCCCCCCCATGGACGCTACACGTAAAACGCTCGCTCTCCCCAACCCCCCCCCCTCCCTCCTCCCGTCTAGCGGCGACATGCTGCTGCTTGTGGTTTTGTGGTTTGAGTCGAAAGACGTTCAGGTGGATGGCAGTGACAGCTTTGCTGGAGCTGAGCTCGACTCCAAGGAGGCGGTGATGGTGATGGTCAATCACCTTCGTGACCTACTTGTTGCCCTTTTAACGGAGGTGGTAATGGTGATTGTCAGTCACCTTCATGACAAACTAGTCCCATCACCAGAAGTGCTGATGAGCTATACATCTGTACTCTCCCTCTGGTGGACAGCTGGACGCAAACACAACCTTTGCTGCTAACAGTCACAGCGCCGTTATCAGGGGAGCTAATGATATGGCCGTGACCACCAGGCTGGTCAGTGATACACTGCACTGTCACCAACAGTCGCCAGGACCTAGAGGTTGGGAGATAACTCTCTCTGACACTGACTTGCCGGATGGATTTCTTATCGTGTTTACGTTTGTTCATTTCAGGCAGTTCCGTGGCAGACCAAACTGACTGATCATTTTCATGGAAAACGAATGGCCAATTGCAGATGAGGCGTCAACGTCAGCGGAGCCGGCAGAAAGCGTGCCTCGTTCAAAAGCGCGCCACGAAGCGTGCGTTTAGATGTTAGAAAGCGCGAGTATTTCATTTAAAAGTGGGCTTTTTGGAGCATTTTGCAGGTCTAAGGCGCACAATTCACATCGCTTCCAAAGTCAGAAAGCGGCCAATTTGCCCCCCTTTTTTCTCTCTCCCCCCCCCCCCCCCCCATCCCCTCAATACTTCCTCTCCCCATAATCCCCTCGTTTCCGTCTGGCGGCCATTTTTTATTTGGAGACAAACAGTAGAAGCTAAGTGGCTACATGTTCTTCTTGTCACTGTCCTAAATGTTTATTTGTTTTCGCCTGAAGAAGACCCAAGAGGTCGAAATGCCATGTGTCCAGTCCTGTACTCTGTTTGTCTGCGTCTTTGGCGGTCACTAACCCCCCCTCTCTTTCCAAATTTTTCTTTGTTTTTGTTTTGTTTTTGGTTTGGTTTTCGGACCAGTCGATCTTTTGGTTTGTGTTCAACGTTAAACACCACAAGAATTGCTTGCTTGTCTGCCTGCCTGCCTGCTGCTGCTGCTGCTGCTGCTGCTGCTCTGTGTGTGTGTGTGTGTGTGTGTGTGTGTGTGCCTACCTAGGCAGAGAGCCGACCGAAGAGCTGCCCACTGCCGCTAACATTTCTCTGTGTTGTTCAATCGTATCAGTCACTAAGACTTTCGCTCATCTCTTCGATGTTTACAGAGAAGGCATGCTATGTACATGTATACCGAAAAGGCATGCTATGTACATGTTACAGAGAAGGCATGCTATGTACATGTTTACAGAGAAGGCATGCCATGTGAATACGTTTCATTCACACTAAGAGCCAAACTGTCTTCTCTTCCAGAAGTTGGAAATGGAATCCAACGTGTGCGTAGGATCTTGTGCTTGCGTTTTCACATGGAATCTTGGTTTATCGTTTCATTCGAAGGATTTCTTGGGAAATGGAGTCAGAACTAATTCAAACTCCACAAGAAAAAAAAAAGCTGTGCCGAAATGGCCCAGCAGAGATTCGAACCTGCAACATCAGAAATCACCAGAATGACAAATCCGGCGTTCTATCTGCTGAGCTATACCGCTGTACCAACTGAGCCATTCTGGCCGCCCTGTTTCGGTAGTTCGACTGCGTTTACAGAGCTGGTCGTCATTTAATTAGTACACCAAACTTCCAGTTACTATTCACAACACCGCTGCATCTCTACGGCTGAAGACTGTAATCTGTAGTTGATATATTTCCAAAGCAAAGCATAAAAGAGCTGACAGCGTTGGGAGGAGGCCTCCTGCACGGAGGATCAAAAGGGCGCAGCATGTGCTTGGTGAAGGACCACCAACCAGCGGAGCCCCCCAATCAAAGGCAGTGATCACAGCCCCCTGTATGCTGACACTGTGTTGATGGGCTGTCGACGCTGAAAGGAGGATGGCTCAATGTCAAGTGAGTGTCGCCGGGGGGCAGGAACTGCCATTAAAGAGATGAATTCCGACGATTACAGGGAGGCCCTATTAAAAGAGCTCGCCTGGGTGGTCGTTTCAAGCAGTCGCCTCGAGCCCGGCGTTCAGAGGAGTAGAGAGGGAGATTCTGGCCTCGGGGGTGAACTCACTGGAGGTAAAGCGCTGATTGTGATGGAGAGACACATACCTACCGTCTGTAATATGGAGAGAGAGAGAGAGAGAGAGAGAGAGAGAGAGAGAGAGAGGAGCCAGTGTTTGAGATTGACGTTGTTGGCTTGAAGCTCACAGCTGTTACAGGCCTAGCGACGTCCTGTCTATCATATCTATCAGGTATACTGGACGTTTGGCCTGAGGGAAAAAGAATGGACCATACCCCCTCCTGTCCCCCCTCCTCCCCGCCTATCCCCAACCCTTCCCACCTCGTTTCCTTCTCTACTTTATCACGATAGAGAGGCGTCTTTTTAGGTCCCACTTTTCTCCTCTCAAGACACGAAGTTCCCTCTTCACACCTACTCTATTTTGTACACAGACAGGAAACTTGTTAAGTCCCTTTTCTTCTATATAAATGTGTGCATTGTTGTAAGACAAAGGTCTTTAAACGATCAAAAATACAATTCTACAGGTGCTCACACTTTGCACGTGAACTGCTAAAAAGCTTTTTGAACGTTCGGCGAGAACGCTCTGCTCGTCTTGGGAACGGTATTTCTTTGAATAAAGCGCTTTCAAAACAATCCGCCCATCGTCGATTGGTTATCATTAATGTCCTTATTGAACGATACAAGGCAATGTTATGATTAAAACGGATGTTCAAATAATCAGTTAGATAAGCGCATGTTTGCAGCAGAACTAATACCACCGGTGGAAGTTGAAATGCTCACAAAGACGAAAAACGGAGCAGGTTACAATCGCCGCCATCTTGTTTCTGTTTGCAAACAAACTCAGGTGGTTACTACAGAACGTTCGAAGAACGCTGGACGAACGTTTTGATCGCAAATAGAGTTTGCCTAGTTCGCTGTCTTGGCCATCTTGTCCTTCATTAACTGCCAGACTTTTTCGTTCGCAGTCTAACACCGGTGAGATTTGCGAATGTCGCTGATCCTAAGTTCAAGAAGAAGAAGAAGAAGAAGAAGAAGAAAAGAAAAAGGGGTGGGTGGGTGGGAGTGGGGAAACAACAAGGATCGTTCCAGATATTCTGAGAACTGTTTGGGTTCCAACAAAGGGAAGTAACCACATGAAAGCTTTTTTTGTGGTTGTTTTGAATGGAAACCAGTTTACGACACAACTCTGCTGTGATGGAAATCAGCATGTGGTTGCTTAACCTAAATTTCCAATCTTGATTCTTTAGCAAATATTTCGATCAGCAGGGTCGAATTTGTCAAATTCACAATAGTTTTGGAAATATGTAAATTAAATTTCGGACAAGAGACTGGTCAAATCGATTTCACAGCTTTGTTAAAACAGTTCCAAGTTCAGTAGGATAACAATGTATCTCAGTCTAGCACCGGCGAGTAGCATTTGACACGCTGTGTTCCCTCAGTTGATGAAAAGATAGTTCAATCTTCAATTAACAACAACAACAAACAACAACAACAACAACACACACCCCAAAACATAAAAACAAACAAACAAATACCCCTCCACACACACACTCTCTCTCTCTCTCTCTCTCTCTCTCTCTCTCTCTCTCTCTCTCTCTCTCTCTCTCTCTCTCTCTCTCAAACAAACACTAAAAACACCACCACCAACAAATTTTCGTTCGACGTTTTTCTATGAACTAGATCGTAGATCATGGGCTTCTTTAGAGAGAAGCCAGGGTTGTTCATTAGCTCACGACCTACGTTGGCAAACCGAGATTTGTTCAATTCAGAACGATCGAAACGTGCCCGTGCCCTCACACACACAGCGCCGAATAAGCTACAGAATGCACTGCACACGCAACTCGTCCGTGTTTCACCTTCACAAGGAACAGTGAAGAACTTCCTCCTTCACCAGAGGGGAGCACGGAGTGAAGACATCAAAGATGGTGACCAGGACATTTTCCAGCTAGGGGCTGGTTGGCGTCTGTGTTCAGAATTCTCTCCCCCCTGACATCAGGTCTGGCATGTCCTGTGCTCCACCATTCCGCCAAACTGGTGCCATCCTCAGGCGACCCTTCAATCTGTGCACCGTGGATTTTACAGATTGGCCAGATGCGATTTTGATTACCAAGTCCACCCAGACTCCCCCCCCCCCTACCCCCATCTCTCTCTCTCTCTCTCTCTCTCTCTCTCTCTCTCTCTCTCTCTCTCTCTCTCTCTCTCTCTCTTCAATTCCCAGCAGCAAATGCAGTCTGCTGCCACACGTCTTAATGTTCCAATCATTCTGGTGGTGCCAGGATAGCCCTGGGTAATCTCCCTTCCCTCCTGGGACCCGACACGATCTGGCCTGGAGAGCAGGTCGGGTCAGGGAGATGGCATCATCACGCCCCTCAGGATGACAGTGACGGATCCAGGTGATCGGAGCCTGCTGATAACGACCTGCTGGACCAGCTGGGGTGCCTGGGGAGGGGTGGGGGTTCAGTGGGGAAGGAACTACGTGCTTCTTCTTGCGAACCTTTCCAGTGTTACTATGACTGTGACTACGATGCCCCTTACAAGCATGACTGATTAGTTTTCACATGACAAATAACTACAGCAAGTCCACAACCACGCTGCAGCGCCTAGATTCACTTACTGAAAGAAGATATGAAATTGCAGCGGTTTGTGTGTGTGTGTGTGTGTGTGTGTGTGTGTGTGTGTGTGTGTGTGTGTGTGTGTGTGTGTGTGTGCGCGCGTGCCTGTGTGTGTGTGTGCGTGCCTGTGTGTGTGTGTGTGTGTGTGTGTGTGTGTGTGTGTGAGAGAGAGTGAGAGAGAGAGAGAGAGAGGGGGGGAGACATACAGACATACAGACAGGGACACATAGAGAGAGACACACAGTGATAAGGACATAAAATTTTAGCTGTTATTGGGGGGGGGGGGGGGAGAGAGAGAGAGAGAGAGAGAGAGAGAGAGAGAGAGAGAGAGAGAGAGAGAGAGAGGATGACTATGACAATGACAAAGACATTTTATTCCAGTAGGGCCAAGCCCCCTTCGAAGGGATGTGTGTACACAGAAAAGCAACAAGAACTTCAAGATTTCGGAGAAAGAAAGAAAAACATAAAGACCAACTATGTATTTCATTATATACACACTTAATTATAAATCAATTCAGGAAATTGCAATCTCTCTTGCTTTAAAAGCTTTGTACTAGTAAATGCAGAGTTTTTTTTTTTCACAGTTTTTGCATTAACTGAGGATAACAAGAGATTAAGATGGAAAGCACTTCCGGAATCGGAACCTTTCAGGTGCATGCTCTCTTCCTCCTTTCTGAATGAGACATTGTTTTCACACTGAATCGATTTCAGACGGACGATGAAACAACAAAGGTTTTATGGGAATCATCCAGGGTGATTCATTTCAATGCTTATCTCTCTCCGTCTAAGTGTCACGCTGTTTGTCTGTCTATCTGTCTGTCCCTGTTATTCTAACTCTCTCTGTCTCTGTGTGTGTGTGTGTATGCGTGTGTGTGTGTGTGTGTGTGTGTGTGTGTGTGTGTGTGTGTGTGTGTGTGTGTGTGTGTCCATGTGTGTATTGTGGGTGCGTGCGCGCGTGCGTGTGTGTGCGCGCGTGCGCGCCCGTGTGTGTGTGTGTGTGTGTGTGTGTGTGTGTGTGTGTGAGAGAGAGAGAGCGCGCGCGCGCGCGCGCGCGCGCGCGTTTGTGTGTGTATGTGTGTGTGTGTGTGCGTGTGTGTGTGTGTGCGCACGTGCGCGCGCGAATCTCTCTCTCTCTCCTCTCTCTCTCTCTCTCTCTCTCTCTCTCTCTCTCTCTCTCTCTCTCTCTCTCTCTCTCTCTCTCTCTCTCTCTTCCAAACCGAATAATTGACACTATTCTCTTCGTCTGTTTTCCATCTGACCCAGCTTCATTTCCGATTCTTTCACACATTCTGTCCTCACTTACAGACACATTCTTCCTCTCTGCGTCTGTGTGTCTCCTCTCTCTCTCTCTCTCTCTCTCTCTCTCTCTCTCTCTCTCTCTGTATCTGTGTCCGTGTGTGTGTATGTGTGCGTGCGTGCGCGCGCGCGCGCGCGTTTTGTGTATGTGCGTGCGCCTACGTGTGTGTGTGTGTGTGTGTGTGTGTGTGTGTGTGTGTGTGTGTGTGTGTGTGTGTGTGTGTGTCCCTCTCTCTGTTTCGGTGGGCTGTTCTCTCCCGTCCCCCCTCCCTCACCTCCCCCGTTTCTCTCCCCCGCCCCCATCTGTCTCTCTTTCGCTCTCTCGCTCGCTCGCTCGTTTGCCTGACTGTCTGTCTGTCAATCAGTTTGTCTGCCCCCCCTCTCTCTCTCTCTCTCTCTCTCTGTCTCTCTATTCCCACTCCACCCTTGCCCCACCACAACTGATAGATCGTCCTGCGGAAATACAGTGTTGTGTCTTTCTTCTTACTTCTTTTTTTTTCTTTTAATCTACACTTCTTTCGCTTCCTCCATTCCTGTCATGTTCTTGAGACCATCATCCAACACCTCAGATTGTCAGTGTACAATCATGAGCATCCGATCCTTTGCGTATAAAGTTCAGATACAGTCCAATCCATCGTGATGACAGTTCAGCTTGTAATGTACCGTTATACAATCGAATCCCTAGTATGTAATGTTCAGTTTGTCGGTGTGCAATCATACAATTCAACAGCTGTCAATAAGAGTTCACACTGCCAGAGTTCGATCATACCATTCGATCCCTCGTGATAAATGTTC
>JADBJO010001903.1:215000-222500 GCA_016801955.1 Conus betulinus | reverse complement strand
TAAGGGGTCATCAGACCCACAGACAGTGCTTCCCCATAGTTGATACAAGATAAAAGACCTTGTACAATTCACTTATCTCCGAAAATCCCCTGCTCTGCCCACAATCCAGCCTTTACGTTCAACCAAACTGGTGTAACGCTTAAAACAAGAAACTTGGAAGCAGTCACTGATCATATGGTAAATCGAACTACTTCAGGCGGCTTGGAAGTTGCTCAAAGGTCTGGGAACAGTCGTTCGCAAACGAGGGGAGTTAGGACTCGATGGGGATCCAAGATGGACGTTCAGGCCCAGTGCCTTCAATATCACTGACATGATCAAACACACCACTTCACGAAAACGGGTAATCCATGGCGTTTGTCTTTCGGTGTGTGTGTGTGTGTGTGTGTGTGTGTGTGTGTGTGTGTGTGTGCGTGCGTGCGTTGCGTGCGTGCGTGCGTGCGTGCGTGCGTGCGTGTGTGTGTGTGTGTGTGTGTGTGTGCGCGTGCGTGCGTGCATGCGTGCGTATGTGTGTGTGTGTGTGTGTGTGTGTGTGTGTGTGTGTGTGTGTGTGTGCATGTGTGTGTGCATGTGTGCGTGCGTGCGTGAGTGATGTGTGTGTGTGTGTGTGTGTGTGTGTGGTGTGTGTGTGTGTGTGTGTGTGTGTGTGTGTGTGTGTGTGTGTGTGTGTGCGTGCGTGTGTGTGTGTGTGTGTGTGTGTGTGTGTGTGTGTGTGTGTGTGTGTGTGTGTGTGTGTGTGCGTGCGTGCGCGTGTGCGTGCGTGCGTGCAAGCCTGCGTGCGTGCGCGCGCGCGTGTGTGTGTTTGTATGTGTGTGCGTGCGTGCGGGCGTACGTGTGTTTAACAGCAGTCTAATCCAGAATAGCCTTGAAAACGGAATGTTTGCAAGCATCTGTTTATGATCCGTTGTTTCTCCAGCAAAGAAATGCCGACGCAAAGGTCATGAAACATGAGGCCATTATGACAATGACCGAAACTGTCATTGTCTGAACAATGCCTTTTGTTCAACAGTGACTGATTGGTGAACAGATGTCGCTGACATCTCCCGGATAATATTACCCCAGAGATATGCTTTGACTTTTGGTCAGTGAAGCATTTGCAGGATGCTTGAGAGAGAGAGAGAGAGAGAGAGAGAGAGAGAGAGAGAGAGAGAGAGAGAGAGAGAGAGAGAGAGAGAGAGAGAGAGAGAGAGAGAGAGAGATCTTTGGGATTTTACCAGCTCTAGTAACATTGGAAAAACAAACCATCTAGAACCAGACAAGAGAAAAACTGTTTTATCAAGGTCTCTGACTGGAACCGTGTGAAAGCAGCTCTATGTTTTGTTCTTCTCATCTTCCGTACGGCATATTTCCCACGGCACTCACTCCTGGTTTTCCAGACACACCGTCACCTAGCCGGTCATGCTGCAGCCTCAGCGTCACAAGTCCTCAGGAAGTTATCCGTCGGCTCGTTAGAAGGCAACCCACCAAAGGAGACGCTGCACTGCGGCCGACTCGCTTGGGTGGTGTGCAGTGGTGCCCGTTTTGATTCAACGTGAGAAGGACACCACTCGGAAGACGATAAATGCCAGCTCTAGTCGTGGAAAAAAAACCAACGTGAGAGCCACTCTGCCCAACCCTCTATGTTTGTTCTCTCATCTCTGGTACGCCCATCCCACGGCGCCACTCCTGGTTTTCCGGCAACCCGACCAAGCCGATGCAGCCTCAGCGTCACAAGTCCTAAGGAAGTTATCCGTCCATGAAGAAGGCAACCCATCCAAAGGAGACGCGCACTGCCCCGACTCGCTTGATGTGCTGGTGCCCGTTTTGAATCCAGCCTCAAGGAACTTGATGCTCGGAAGACGATGAACTTGATGCCCATCAAAGTGACAGCCGCCACCCCCCACTTAATGCTCATCCAATCCGGAAGACGCAACGATGCCCAAAAGGACAGCCTCCATGAACTTGACGCCTATCCAAAGGACAGCCTCCATGAACTTGATGCCCATCCAAAGGACACCTCCTCCACTTGATGCCTGATGCCCATCCAACTTGATGCCCATCCAAAGGAAAAGCCTCCATGAACTTAATGCCCCATCCAAAGGACAGCCTCCATGAACTTGATGCCCATCCAAAGGACAGCCTCCATGAACTTAATGCCTATCCAAAGGACAGCCTCTATGAACTTGATGCCCATCCCAAAGGCCAGCCTCCATGAACTTAGATGATCCAAAGGCCAGCCTCTCCAATGCTACACCCCAGCCCCACATGAACTTGCCATGCCCGAAACCTTGAAACGTGCCCCACCCGCAATGAACTTGATGAAGAACGGACATCAGTAGTTACTTAGATGCCATCCATTGAAACTACTGAAGTTCAGACCTCCAAACACTACTAGCTTATGAGGAGCCACAATTCCTTAGTATGTAGTCTCCATGTATGTATGTAGTGTATGTATTCAGTATGTAGTGTATGTATGTATGTATGTAGTATGTTATGTTGGTATGTATGTATGTATGTATTTCAGTACAACTTGAGTTAATCTGACAATAAATTGGTTTTCATTTCAGTTCAGTCAGGTCGTCAGTCAGTCATGTCATTTTTATTGTCAGTCAGTTTTATGTATGTATGTATGTATGTAGGTATGTATGTATGTATTGTATGTATGTATGTATGCATGTTATTATCTTAATTTGTTAGTTGTCTACTTACTTATTTTTCTATTTTTTGTCCTTTTTTTCCTTTTTAAAACCCACCTTCCACAACATTTGACCCATCTCCAGGCTGCTTTACGATGATACACGAGGATGATGGAGATATGGCCAGGGGCCCCATTTCGAGCTGAGACAACAAAACAGAGCCGTGATGTACGCCTCCTTTGTCAACATGTGTTTTTCAGGAAAATTGGAACAGCCCTTTCAGAGAGGGACCCCTTCAATCTGTGTGATTCAAAGGCCTTCCTATCAGACTCGATTGCCCGCCTTGGCTTTAGGCTGTGTCAAGCCAATTGACATAGGCTAGAACACCAAGGCTACATCAAAATGTTGTAGTGCTCTGCATAGTTATGCGTGGATTATCTTTAGTTGTGACAAGCTCCTAGCATAACATCACCAGTCTTCAAAATCCCCCTGAAGTCAGAGTGTGGCTGCTCACGTGGCGGGGGCTGGGTATCAAAAACGGTCACACACGTAATGTTCCTGTGGTGGGGTAATCAAAAACGGTCACACACATAATGTTCTCATCCCCAGCTGATGCATTTTTTTTTAAACCATAGTGTTCAAGTACTTTGGCTGTTCGGATGATTCCTGGAATCTTTCAGCCAGGGTACGACGGTGACGACGATGACGACGACGACGACGACGACGACGACAACAACAACAACAACAACAACAACAACAACAACAACAACAACAACAGTCAATTGCAACATTCAGCAATTTTGGGTAGCAACCATTCAGCCGGTAGCAACCGGCAAGCCAAGAAATTCCATATTGATATGCCTCTATCGGGGGTCGAACTCACGGCCTCCCAGCCCTCAGTCCATGGCGCGTCCACTGTACCACTGCGGCTAGCACCGGTACATTCAGGTTTTACATCGATGCCCACGTAACGCGATGCAGCAGGCAGCAGGATACCAGGAGAGAGGGGGCAACTAAAGTAGAAAGAAAATGTTTTGTGCAATGTTAATGGAGAATACAGAGGGCATTTTTGCCCCACACAAGGTGATATGATGATAATGATAATCACAATGGACATTTTGCAACACAATAGGGCATTAAGATGTTACAGTGTGTACACGGAAGGCATTTTGTCACAAACAAGGCAAAAGATGACAGTGGTCAAGACAGAGAGCATTTTGTCTAACGTATGGATCCTTCTATATTTATAATGTACACAAAGGACATTTTGCACTACATACAGGCACTACGATGTTAATGGTCAACACAGAGAGAGCATTGTGCCCTAACACGGACGCACTACGATGTCAATGATATTCAAAGAAGGCATTTTTGCCCCACAAAGGAACATTAACATATTGAAAGATGTACACACAAGGAATTTACCTCAGGGGCAAACTTAATATGCTAATGTATACAGAGGGTATTTGCCCCACAAATGGACACTAAGAGGGCATTCTGCTACACACACGAGGCACGAAGCTGCTCATAATGAAGACATAGGGCATTTGGACCCACAATGGGCACTAAGATGCTAACGGTGAAACACATTGGGCATTTGCCCCCATCCCCACCCCCCGGGGGCACTTATGTGCTGATGGTGAACAGATGGGGCATTTTAACGCAAACACGGGCACCAAGATTCTTGCGGTGAACAAATAGGGCATTTTACGTCCAACATAAGGACGCTTCTATGCTAATGGTGAACACGTGGAGCAATGGCATTAAGATGCTAATGGTGAACACATAGAAACGTTTATCCCACACGAGGGGCACTACGATGCTAATTGTGAGCATTCGAGGCATATATATCCTCATATGAAGCACTAAAACGCTAACAGTGAACACACAGGGAATTGAAATGCTAATAGTAAAACACAGGGCATTTTTGCCCCACACAAGGACACTAAGATTCTAACGTTGAACACATGGGGCATTTCGCCACATGCACGGACATTGAGATGCTAATTGTGTAGACATAGAACATTTTACTACATACAGGGGCATTGAGATACTAACTGTGTACACATAGTGCATTTTGTCTCATACAGGGGCACTAACATGCTAACAGTGAATACATAGAGCATTTTACCACATATAGGGGCATTGAGATATTAACTGTGTACACATAGTGCATTTTGTCTCATACAGGGGCACTAACATGCTAACAGTGAATACATAGAGCATTTTACCACATACAAGGGCATTGAGATATTAACTGTGTACACATAGTGCATTTTGTCTCATGCACGGGCACTAAGACGCTAGCTGTGTACACATAGTGCATTTCGCCCCACACACAAGCATGCTAAGATGCTAACGGTGAACACACAGGACATTTTATCACATACAGGGGCACTAAGATGCTAATTGTATTCACAAAATGCACTTTGCCCCACACACAGAAGGACGCTAAGATGCTAACGTTGAACACAGGGCATTTTCTCACACATTGAGATGCTAATGGTAAAACACACAAGACATTTTGCCCCATGCAAGAACAGCAAGACGTCAATGGTGAACACATAGGGTCATTTCGCCACATACAGGGGCATTAAGATGTTAATTGTGTACACAAAATGCACATTGCCCCGCACCTGGGGATGATTAAGATGCCAACAGCGAACAGATGGAGCATTTCGACACACGAAAGGGCATTTAGACGCTAACTGTGTAACATAGTGCATTTTAATTCACACAAGGGCATTAACGTGTTAACGGTGAACACGTATACTTTTTTTCCCGCATCCAGACAGGGCACCCCACGCGCTAATTGTGTTCTTAGAGGGCATTCGGTTCATCACAGTCGCACAGAGAACATCAAGGCAGAGGAGGTTTACGAGAAACGGACGGTAAGGGCCAAGAAACACATGTCATTAGAGTTTTGCCCTGGCGCGGCTTACAAGACAGCTGATGATTAATCCCCTGCTTTTCCGCCTTTCTTAGATATTGTAACCCCCCCCCCCCCCCCCCTCTCTCTCACTCTCTCTCTCCCCCCGGTTCAACACGGGCAGACGTGTTAGCGGCAGGAATGTTTGCTGGCTTTGAAATCCATGGCGCTGTACTGGATCGGAGGCCGGTAGGCCTATCAGGAACCGATATATTCTACGATTCCCATTCATCACGTTTCGTTTTGAAGGGTTCAGTTTGCACCGAGCTTCACTTCGGAAAGCAAAGAAAAGATCATCACGGCGGTTTTTTTTTTTTTTCCCTCTGCAGTTCTCTCTCTCTCTCTCTCTCTCTCTCTCTCTCTCTCTCTCTCTCTCTCTCTCTCTCTCTCTCTCTCTCTCTCTTCTGTATGTGTTTGTATTTTTGTCTCTGTCTGTCTGTCTGTCTCTCTGTATGCGGTTGCGTCTTTGTCTCTGTATGTCTGTCTGTCTGTCTCTCTCGCTCTCTGTTTGTATCTTTGTCTCTGCCTGTCTGTCTGTCTGTCTGTCTGTCTCTCTGTATGTGTTTGTGTCTTTGTCTCTGCTTGTCTGTCTGTCTGTCTGTCTCTCCCCCCCCCCCCCTCTCTCTCTCTCACTCTGTATGTGTACGTGCGTGCGTGCCTATGTGCATACTAGCCACGGTGCCTGCGTGCAGGTGTGCGTCCGTCCTTCCGCGCGCGCGCGCGCGCGCGTGTGTGTGCATGTGTGTGTGTGTGCGTGTGTGTGTGTGTGTGTGTGTGTGTGTGTGTGTGTGTGTGTGTGTGTGTGTGTGTGTGTGTGTGTGTGTGTGAGAGAGAGAGAGAGAGAGAGAGAGAGAGAGAGAGAGAGAGAGAGATTTGTGTTGTTGTTATTTTGTGTTATTGCATGACATATCGAAAACGAACCAACAAACGAACGAACAAGGACGAGACATAAAAAAATATGTACACAAGTTGACTGTCTCAATGGCTCTTAGTTCAACACAACAAAAAGAGTGGGGAGAGGGTTTTTATCATCAGCAAATCACAATGTTCTCGTTTTTTTTGTTTTATCAGATCGAGTGAGACTACTCCAATCGTGAAGCAGACTCCTGGCTCCTGCGATGTACTGGATCAGGATCCCACATCGCACACTGACCCGGACTGTCACAATAGATGTGGGACTCACACCCCGAAAACAGAGACGCAGAACCATCGTCTGCTGCGACTGGCTGGTGCCTCACCTCAAGGATGGAGTCTCCTGTGTACGACTGGGAGGTCAGTTCGAATACACCACAACGTTGGCGACGAACGTTAAAGCCAACGATGATCTACGCGAGTGAAGGTGAGCGGGTAAGCTACCGCGACAGTTTCAACGTAAAAATGGCGGCATTTTAGAGTTGAAAATACAAGAGTGCCGGCTCAGTCTGTGATCATGCAATCAAAATGATGAAGAGAGAAAAAAGATTTAAAGCAACAGAAACAAACAAGGAGAAAAAGGTGCGACAACTGCAGTTGTGTGATTCTGTAAGCTACACTTGCTGATAATGTTTATTCCAGCTGATATTGCATTTCAGTAAGTAGAGCTATGGAATCAAATCTCTCTTTGAGACCATATCCAACTTATATTTCAAGAAAAGAAAACACTCCCAGGGAAGAAAATGGGATCTTTTTATTTTTGTGTTCCCCTTCTCCATTTTTTTTTTTTTTTCCCCTGTGAAGATCAGGGGTTGGGGGTGGGGTGGGGTGGGGGGGTGGTGGTAGGAATGGAGAGAGGAAAGCGGGAGGGTGGTAGGAGGTAGAGAGGGAGGGAAGTTCGCTTACGTTTGTCAACAATCTGGGCAACTTGAACAGGTCTCTGATGTGGATGGGTATCGTTACCAACCAACAGCAGTGCCATGAATCCCCCCCCCCCCCCCCCCCCCCCCACCCCCCACACACACACACCCACACACCCAACCCCCC
>JADBJO010001903.1:205000-210000 GCA_016801955.1 Conus betulinus | reverse complement strand
TGACAAAAATTAATGACAATAACCTGTTTTTGTGGTTGGAGGAGGGGGGGGGGGGGAGAATCATTTTACTTATGCACCTGCAATGAAGAAGAAGAAGAGAAGAAGAAGAAGAATGAGAATAGGAGGAGGAGGAGGAGGAGGAGGAGAGGAGGAGGAGGAGGAGGAGAGGATAGAGGAGAAGAGAAGAGGAAGAAGAAGAAGAAGAAGAAGAGAAGAAGAAGAAGAAGAAGAGGAGGAGGAGAAAGAGGAGGAGGAGGAGGAGGAGGAGGAAGAAGAAGAAGAGGAAGAAGAAGAAGAAGAAGAAGAAGAGGAGAGAAGAAGAAAAGAGGAGGAAGGAGGAGGAGGAGGAGGAGGAAGAAGAAGAAGAAGAAAGAAGAAGAAGAAGAAGAAGAAGAAGAAGAAAAGAAGAGGTGGAGGAGGAGGAGGACTGAGAAAGAAGAAGAGGAGGATGAGAGGAGAAGAAGAAGAGGAATCCTTCTTCGAGGGGAGGAGGAAGAAGAAGAAGAAGAAGAAGAAGAAGAGGAGGAGGAGGAGGAGGAGGGAGGAGGAAGAAGAAGGAGGGAGGAGGGAGGAGGAGGAGGAGGAGGAGGAAAGAGAAAGAAGAAGAAGAAGAAGAAGAAGAAGAAGAAGAGAAGAAGAAGAAGAAGAAGAAGAAGACACCAGCAGGAGAGACGCACCTGCGTTTCAGGAAAACGATCCCAGTGAGTGATTATCCTTGCGAGTAAAAGGTCCTACTGAGGGTAAAAAACTAGTGAGGTAATATCTCTAGTTCGCAAAAGGTCCTAATGAGGTCATTATCATAGTATGTAAAAGGTCCTAATGGGTGATTATCCTAGTACGTAAAAGATCCCCATGAGGTGATTATCCTAGTACGTAATACATCCCAATGAGGTGATTATCCTAGTACGTAAAAGGTTTTGATGGGGTGATTATCCTAGTACGTAAGAGGTCCTAATGAGGTGATTATCAAAGTACATAAAAGGTCCTAGTGAGGTGATTATCCTAGTACGTTAAAGGCCCTAGTGAGATTAATGTCCTAGTACGTGAAAGATCCTGGTGAGGTGAACATCCTAGTACGTAAAATGTCCTAATGGGGTGATTATCCTAGTACGTAAAAGGTCCTAATGGGGTGATTATCCTAGTACGTAAGAGGTCCTAATGAGGTGATTATCCCAGTACGTAAAAGGTCCTAATGAGGTGATTACAAAAGTACATAAAGGTCCTAGTGAGGTGATTATCCTAGTACGTAAAAGGTCCTAATGAGGTGATTGTCCTAGTGCGTGAAAGATCCTATTGAGGTGATTATCCTAGTATGTAAAAGATTCCGATGAGATGATTATCCTAGTACGTAAAAGGTCCTAATGGGGTGATTATCCTAGTATGTAAAAGATCCCAATGAGGTGATTATCCTAGTACGTAAACGGTCCTAATTGGGTGATTATCATAGTACATAAAAGGTCCTAGTGAGGTGATCATCCTAGTACGTAAAAGGTCCTAGTGAGGTGATTATAAAAGTACGTAAAAGGTCCTAATTGGGTGATTATCATAGTACATAGAAGGTCTTAGTGAGGTGATTACCCTAGTACGTAAAAGTCCTAGTGAGGTGATTATCCTAGTACGTAAAAGGTCATAGTGAGGTGATCACTAGTACGTAAAAGTCCTAGTGAGGTGATTATAAAAGTACGTAAAAGGTCATAGTGAGGTGATCATCCTAGTACGTAAAAGTCCTAGTGAGGTGATTATAAAAGTACATAAAAGGTCCTAGTGAGGTGATTATCCTAGTACGTAAAAGTCCCAGTGAGCTGATTATCCTAGTAAGTAAATGGTCCCTAGTGAGGTGACAATCCTAGCACGTGAAAGTCCTAATGAGGTGATTATCAAAGTACATAGGGATCCTCGTGAGGTCATTATCCTAGTACGTAAACGGTCCTAATTGGGCGATTATCCTAGTACGTAAACGGTCCTAATTGGGTGATTATCATAGTACATAAAAGGCCCTAGGAAGGTGATCATCCTAGTACGCAAAAGGTCCTAATGAGGAAAAGGTCTAGTGACGTAATATCTGTAGCTCTGAAATGGTCTCCTTCGGACACATGTCCTATTGATGTAAAGATCCCAGTAAGTCCTAGTGAAGTAAAGGTCCTATTGACGTAAATATCCTGGTGAGAGGAAAACATCCTTGTGAGGTAGAGGTCCGAGTGAGGTAAAGATCCTAGCGAAAAAAATCCTAGTAAATAGGAGATCCTAATGAGATAAGTGTGGAGTAAAGATCCTAATGAAAGAAGGACCTAGAGAGCAGAAGGTCGTGGTGAGGTAAAGATGCTAGACAAGTAAAGATCCTAGACAGGAAAATGGATCTCATCAAATAAACGCCTTTGAGAGGAAAAAGACGTTGAAGTCAAGATGTCAAGATGTTAGACAGGAAAAGGTCCTTCAAAAGGTTAACGCCCAAGCGATGTATGGAGATCCTAATGAGATGAAAATCCTGGACAGGAAAGACGGACCTCGTCAAGAGTACGCCTTTGAAGGGAAAAGAAGTGAAGTCATCGAAGTAAAAGCATTAGTAAAGAAAAGGTCCTAATGAAACTAAGATCCAACGTGTTCTTGTCGAATAAAAGTTCATCGAGGTCAAATGTCCTAGTGAGGTAAAGTCCTGAATAAAGTCAGGGCCGGACAGGAGGGGAGGAGGGGGTGAGTCTGGGGGTTCTGGACCCCCCACCCCACCCCCACCCCTATCCTCCAGGCTGGCAAATAATCCCATTTTGGTCACGTTTCCCCCCCCCCCACCCCCCCCCCCCCCCCCCCCTCCCCGTGTCTCCGTTAGGGCAGGATCGTCAGACCGCGGTGGACCGTCCAGTGACCCTGCCTTGGAGGTCAATGTCACGATCAGGCAAAACACCCAGGGAGATAAAGATCCTATCCAGGTGACGGTCCCAGCCAGTTGAAGATCTTCGTGAGGTAAAGATCCTGGCGGGATCAAAGCGCTGTAGATGTAGAGTGCTATAAATGTAAAGTGCTATAGATGTAAAGTGCTGTAGAAGTAAAGTACTTTGGAGGGAATCAGCCTCGAGGGATAAAGGTTATTATCAAGCGAAATTCGAGTGAGGAAAAGATTTTCATAAGGTAAATGATAACGATAATAATTGGTTATGGCACTTAATCTTACATCAAAAGCCCTAAGCGCTTACAAATGCATAAAAGGTTAAAGAAAACATAAACGAAACCAATAAGAAAATGAATATTGCAATACGTACCATGCATCTACAAACAAGGGTGCATATTGACACACACACACACACACACACACACACACACACACACACACACACACACACACACACACACACACACACACACACACACATGCGCGCACCCCCCCCCCCCCCCCCCCCCCCCCCACACACACACCCAACACACACGTAGTCGCAGAATCAATTTGATGGGCAAGGGAAGGGTGGAAGAAAGAACTGCTATTGATAGGTGAAGAGGGTTGCTTTAAGAGATGCCTTGAAGGAAGACAGAGACTTTGAAGTACCCAAAGATATTGGGAGTTTGTTCCAAGAATGTCCTCCTGAGGCAGAGGTCCCGGTCAAGCTGAGGCCCTGATAAGAATCGTAAAGGCTCTTCGTGAAATAAGTCCCTGATGAGGAAAAGGCTCCTTGTGAAATAAAGGTCTTAGTGAGACAAGACCCTGGCTTCTTGAAAGTCCTATAGTAAAAACGAAAGTGTTATAAAATTCCTGGTGAGGTAAAGATCCCAGTCAGATAAAGACCTTAGTGATGTAAAAGGTCCTGAGGAGGTAAAGGTACTCATCAACATTAAATGAACACAACACTCATCTCTAGATGAAGGGGAAAAAACACACACACACACAATAAAACACGATACAATGTGTGGACAAATTCTTCTTTTTTTTTTTTTTTGTTAAGAGAGTTGACTTGGTAAGAGTAACCTAACAAATGGATCTGAACTGAGATACCATCAAAAGAAAGAAAGAAAGACAAAGAAAACAGACAATACCCAGCCTTTTTAGATAGCCCGGTCGGCGAAGGGTGCGTGGCCAAACGTTGTCCAACAAAAAAAAGCCTTTGGTCCTCCCCCCCCCCCCCCCCACCACCACCACCCACGGTAGACTAAGCCAACCAGAGCCCGCACTCGTCCATAAAACGGGGTAACAAAACCTGGCCTAATGTCGCTAACAAAACTAGGCATTTTCTCTGTCTTTTTTTTTTTGTGTATGTTTTATTCTTTCTGTCTCTCTCTCTCTCTCTCCTCTCTCTCTGTCTGTCTGTCTGTTCATCTGTCTGTCTCTCTGTCTGCCTGTGAGTGAGTGAGTGAGTGAGTGAGTGAGTGAGTGTGTGTGTGTGTGTGTGTGTGTGTGTGTGTGTGTGTGTGTGTGTGTGTGTGTGTGTGTGTGTGTGTACCTCCCTCCCCTCTCTCTGTCTCTCTCTCTCTCTCTCTCTCTCTCTCTCTCTCTCTCTCTGTGTGTGTGTGTGCATGCGTGCGTGCGTGCGTGCGTACGTGAGTGCGTGCGCGCGCGGGCATGCGTACACGGTCTTGTGGGTCCATTGTATATGCACTTATCTCGGTTTATTCAGTTCTGTCCAACCATCCTGCCAAAAAATGACTCTTTGAACAGTATGAAGTGTATCTTTGAATTCTTTTTCGATTCGTTAAGAGATTTTTTTTTGGCCGCTACACAGAAAGAAAGGAGAATACAATCGGACAATATGTATCAATCAATTACAGAAAGAAAGCCATTGTGCACACTACTGTCACAGCGGAACACAGTGTGGAACTGAAACGTACACTGCATCATGTGCTTCACTTTTAAACACGCTGGCCCTTCGGTGTCCCCCTCATCTCCCCTTCTTCCTGTCCCCACCATTGTCCACGTATGAACACGCTTTGAAGAATGAGGAAGGGGTAGGAGGAGGGAGCGGGGGAGGGGGGCGGGTGTGTGTGGAAAAATGTGGGAGAGGTGGGAGAAAAAAAAAACA
>JADBJO010001903.1:177500-187500 GCA_016801955.1 Conus betulinus | reverse complement strand
TTCAGGATTAAAGCATAAAAACATCACTGATAACATGCAAGTTTTTGTTTCTGTTTCGTTTTCCGCTTTTCTTTCTTTTCTTTCTTTTTTTCTTTTCTTTGCTTTTTTTTTTTTTTCTCTCCGGGCAATAAAGGAGACAGGGGAAGGATCATTTTCATATAACTGTCACCGTGCCGTGCAAAAAGGGGCCGCCCCGATTGGGCTCCAAAACAGCGGGTTTAATCCCCTCGCTGAGTGAGCCGTCTCCCCAACCCCACCCCCCCCCCCCCCCCCCCCCCACACACACACACACACATCTCTCTTCCCCCGTTTCTCACACGCCTCCGTCCTACCCCACACTTCCCTCTTCAACCCCCGCCCCCCCCCCACCCCCCCCCCCCATGCCATTTTCCACCGCTTCTTCTCCCCCGTCTCTGTCTTAACTGCTGACAGAAAGGACGCGTCAACTTAACTGTTACAGGAAAGGTTGGGACAGAGGTGTGTGTGTGTGTGTGTGTGTGTGTGTGTGGTGTGTGTGCGTGTGTGGTGTGTGTGTGTGTGTGTGTGTGTGTGTGTGTGTGTGTGTGTGTGTGCGTATGTGCGTGTGTGTGTGTGAGTGTGTACTGTGTGTGTGTGTGTGTGTGTGTGTGTGTGTGTGTGTGTACTCTGTGTGTGTGTGTGTGTGTGTGTGTGTGTGTGTGTGTGTGTGTGTGTGTGTGTTCGCTTGTACGCGTCAGAGTGAATGGCTCGATGCCTTGAATATAGCAAAAAGTTATTGAAATTTTTAGGACCCGTTTGGAAAGAAAAATATGTATCAATTCAAAACATACGATTTCGCATTAGATAGATTCATATGCAGTTGTCGAAAATTTGAAACAGACTTGCTTAGAAAAAAAAATGCAGTTTCAATGGAACATATAGAGCACGGAAAAGTCTTGTAATATAAATGCAGTAACTAACGAGTTTCATTTCATTTTCGAATATCCAACACACTATACAATATAAATAATGCTTAGTTAAGAATAATTGTGTAATTATGTCCTTGTGTGGTCTGATTTCATCTACATTCGTTGTACACTCGAACGGCGGACAGACTGCTTTGTGTTCATATTTGCGTAAATGAATTTGTTATCCTCCACGCTCCAAGAAGGGATAAAAATGAATAAGATTTAATACTTGCAACCTTGCAGTTTGTGTGTGCATTAGACTGTTTATTCAGTATAAACAAAAACACAACAAAAGCATGTTTCCATATTGTTGATATGTCGGATATTCGAAAATAAAATGAAACTCGTTAGTTACTGCATTCATGTTACAGCCTTGATCCATGAACTGGAGAAAATATTTCATAAATATTCTTCTTCCTAAAATACTAGTTCACTCAAAAACGAGTAGGTCACCAGTGCGCATGTTAAAAAAGTAAAGTAAAATGAAATAAAATAAAATAAAGTGCGACTCAGCCTGTTGGCCCCTGGAGCGAAATTTGGCAACAAGGAGTCGCACACGATATTCAAAAAGTTAAAAGCAATGGCCAGATTCAGGCCCAGGTAACCATAAATTATCTGGGCAGTTTAAAATAGAAAAATCAGTCAATATGCAGATCTCAAGACTGTCGTATCAATTTGATTCTTGAATGGGACTGCATTTGTGGCAATCTTGATGGCACCTGGCAGTGAGTTCCACAGCCATACAGAACTAGGATAAAAAGAATGTAGATGGCTGTCAATATTTGACGCAGGTATGGCATAAGATTGACCGCCACTCCTGGTGCTACTTTTATTCAATACTAGTTGTTCCATTGGGATATCAACTAGTTTATCTCTGCCTTTGAAGAAGATATTAAGTTTGATAAAAGCTCTTCTCTCTTCTAAGGGTTTCCATTCTAATTCCCTCATGTTCTTCTTCCTATTATTTCCCTTCTCCCTGACATGGTTCCCTGTTACGAACCGTGCATATTTTTGGAATGGAAAGCAGAGGCGGCGTGATAGGGAAGGATTGTTGGATAGTCGAAAATAAGGTGAAACTTGTTAGTTACTGCATTTACATTACACCCTACAACGTTTTGATCCATGAACTGGAGGAAATATTTCACAAATATTTGTGGAATGGAAAGCGGAGGCGGTATGATAAGGAAGGATGTGGTGTGCCCATCTTGTTTAGAGGACGGCTTTATAATGATTTCTATGCCAGTGTTTATAGGCGCTGTGAAAACTAACTCTGAAAAGGTCACATTTTAATCCCGATTTGAAATTTGATTTTTGTGATAAAGATTTTGAATTAAAAATAAAAACTGTTGGTTGTAAACATGCCAACCTGGCCATGACACACATACATAATCCGTTTTGGAAGGATAGTCTCAACATTATAAGAAATTCTGCTCAAAACGTTCTTAAATTATTCATGATTCCATGCAATCATTATAACGTAAAAAAAAATAAAGTGAGCTGACACATGGTTTGTATAAAAGATTACGATACTCCAAGGTAAACAAGGAATGAATGTAAACGGTGTGTTTTTTTTTTATTCAGAATTCAAGCAAAAATATCCGGGCATTCGTTGAACAAACTTTCTTTCATACAATTGCTAGTTTCACCATTGCACTCACTATTTTCACAGGCAAAATTACTATTTTCACCAACAGTCACCGTTTCACAACATCTACTGTTTTCACAATGCAGTTACTACTTTCCGTGAACAAGATCATTACTTTCACCAACATTATTCCAATTTCCACCTATAACGGTTCATTTTTCACAAACACAATTACTATTTTCAATCTATTTTCGCCCGAAAAAACAGTGACTGTTTTCACTAGCACAATTAGAGCTTTTCACATACAAAACGGTTATTATCTACATTCCTTAGCGTCAAAACGTCACAACTGGGCTACTAATCTCTTCTGAACATGGAAAGGCTGGCTACCTCTTCCCACAAGAAGACATCAGAGAGGCAGTGTGTCCACACAGCAGAAATGGAGACTATCAGAAAACCGAAAGGCGCTCCAGTTCCAGGTGACAGGATCCAAACCCTAACCCTGACTTGACCCTGATCCTAACCCCAATCTAACCAGACCCTCATCCAAGACCTTACCTAACTCTTTCTTTATTAAAACCTTGCACAAAACTTTCATTAATAAATTGTAATTGCAATGTAGGGGACAGTGGAAAGGTGTCATACCGATAGATCTCCACACCGATATATGCCCAGTTAGATCATCACACCATCATCATCATCATCATCATCATCATCATCATCATGTTTCTACTGGGTTTAAAGTTGACCTTTTTTAAGCCCCACTCCAAGCCGCTCCCTTTTCGTGTGTGTGTGTGTGTGTGTGTGTGTGTGTGTGTGTGTGTGTGTGTGTGTGTGTGTGTGTGTGTGTGTGTGAGTGTGTGAGAGAGAGAGAGAGAGAGAGAGACAGACAGACAGACAGACAGACAGACAGAGAGAGAGACAGACAGAGAGAGATTTCCCTTGTGCTATAACAAAACAGAACACTTCGTTTTCAAACACAATGTTTTTTTATATCCCCCCCCCCCCCCCCCCCCCCCCCCCCCCCCCCCCCCCCCCCCCCCCCCCCCCCCCCCCCCCCCCCCCCCCGAAGAATGGAAGATATTTCAAAGAGATTCACTGTCGATCCTTCGAGATAATTGATTAAAGTTACTGAGAATCCTTAGAGACGCAATTAAAATCAATATATCAACTTTCTTGTTTAGTCAATGAGGTCACGGTTGTCCTACCTTAATGGCTTATCTGCCCGCTGACACTCGAGGAAAAGTGATAACGGTACGACACAATTACACTGACGTGTAATGACATATGTGCCACGATCAAAAGAGTCCTATTCGACGCATCATCGTCAAGAAATGGTGTTGTGAAAGGGAGCCTGTACGAGTCACTGTTGTATGCATCATTCTCCTTGTCAACGCTGAACTCTGAAAAGAGAGCTGGGGGAATGAATCTAAGCATTCCATAACAGTCGCCTCAGACCACTTCTCTGTAAGCCAGGCAAGAACCTAAACCCAGGTGTTCATCCGTATGAAAGTCACTTCACCAGAGATTCTTCACGATTCTCTAGATTTACTTACTGAGGACAAAGGGTTGGGTGATAGCAGGTTCTTAGTATGACAGATGTTATCAATGTGAGCGTGGGCAGGCTTTGTAAAGATGATACTGGAAAGGTAGGGAATCCAGTTTCGTCTGCAGGTAACCCACGTATTTGAGGGAGGCGTTTTGAAGGATTCGGGTTTCGTTAAAGGTTTTAGGATGTTTTTACGCGCGTACCTGCACGCGCGTGCGAGAGACAGACAGAGAGAGAGAGAGAGAAGAGAGAGAGAGAGAGAGAGAGAGAGAGAGAGAGAGAGAGAATTAGAGGTGGCAAGGGGGAAGCGGGAGGAGGGGAGGAGGGGGATATAGGGGGGATGAGGGGGAGAGGGGGGGACCGGAGAGGGGGTAGAGGGGTGTATGAAGGGTGGTGTAGAAGGAGACCGGAGACAGAGAATCACACAAAAAGCATGTAAAATCGTCTGACCACGAAAGTATTTTTCTGAACCGACGACGGAGAGAGAAACCATAACAACGCTCCTGCTGAAGTCTAAAACCTGGCCGGATATGGGACACCGCCACATCTTCAAATTAATATTCGTCCTCCCCCCCCCCCCCCCATTCCCCACCCCCGCTTTCCTTCACCAAGCCGACGAATCCTTGTCGCCAAGGTCCCGCTAGGGGTTATTTAACCAGAGATTGACTCCGCCACTCTCTCTACCCCCCCAGTCCGTGGGAGCTGAGGCTGGATTTATGGCAGGAAACCCGGGGCGCGTTTTGTCACGTCAACTTACGTGCGGCGAGAGAAACGCCGAGACTTCCGCTTTGCCAGACACCATAACCTGTGGCTGCCTGTACCCCCTCTTCTGGGTCAGTCCACTCCTGCTTTGCCAGACACCATAACCTGTGTGGCTGCCTGTACTCCCTCTGCTGGGTCAGTCCACTTCCTTAACCGTGTCTGCCTGTCACGTGAGGGTGGGTGGGAAAACATCCCGAGGAACGTGTCCGTCCGTTCCGGAACGTACATGGCACTTGTCTGGAGGAATCTTAGGTGTTGACCTTTCTTACAGGCAATCATTAGTTGGATAAAAAAAAAAAAAAAAAGCAGCCAACACCCAGGTAGTGGCAGAATGAAAATTTTCGGTTTATTAAACCTTCAATGAAAACCAAGGACTGACGATTAAAGGCAAATCATAACGCCTTTTTATACATACTCCGACTGTGCTTCTCACCCTGACATTCACTCATCAAAAAAGTAAACAGTAGTCACTAAAATGAATGATAGCACCAGTTAAAAAGGCAATCATCAGTTGTGGAGAGTGTTTGGGTGGATATTGACCTTCTACACCTTTGCCCTCCCCTCTACCATCTCTCTTGTAAGAAGCGAGCGCATCTTGCGGTTCGGTCGGGTTAATATCCCGGTGGAGTCCTTTGGCATCAATTGAAACACGTAAATAATTCCTCAAAGTCATTTTCTCCACATGTGTGTGTGTGTGTGTGTGTGTGTGTGTGTGTGTGTGTGTGTGTGTCAGTGCCTGTCGCCATTACAAATCTTGCATCCAACGGGAGGTAACCGTTAATGGCGCTTTGAGCATTGCCGATGTTGAAATTTGCTGTTGTCAACATTGCTGACTAGCCTAGCTTGGACAAGCGCTCAGCTCTGGCTTCCTACGGCGTTGTAAACAAAATCCCCCGACTCTCTCTCTCTCCCCCATACCCCTCCCCTCTGAGACAAGCTCTCCTCACTGCAAAACGGTATTGTTCAGTTAGTCCAAGTCCAAGCAACTCCAAAGCCAAGACAGGAGTACTGTGTTACAGTTCAGCTCCAAGCAAGAAAGGAGTATTGTGTTACAGATCAACTCCAAACCAAGAAAGAATTATAGGACAGTAACTATGAAAAATTATAGAAAAAATAACTAAAGTAATCTAACTTACGATTATGATTATAAAATGTTCCTTAATGGACTTTCCAAAAGGTGTCTCGTTAATTTAACAAGAGAAATAAAAACTGGCAACGAATCTAAAAAGTCAAACACATTAACATGCCCAGTGTCAGCACTTGGTATAACACCATTCAAAAAGGGTTTCGTTAGTTCACAATCAAAAATCACATGTTGAACTGAAAGATCCCCACGACACACACTTAACAGTCTGGCAATACTTGGTTCGTAGGGAATTACATAAAAGTCTAAAAGCCAGGCTTGAAACCGGTCGGCTAATCGACACAAAGTTTGACAGAGTTTGCGAGAGGTTTTGATGAGGAACTGTATTGACTCCAGAAATCCCTTTCGATGATATGACTAATTTCCTTGTGTGACAAAGGACAGTCAACCTTAATACTACCTAATATATTCTTTGCTCCCCTTTTTGCTCTATCTGCTTGATCGTTAAAAAAATGAAGGAGGTGTGCGATGGGACCCACGAAAAATACACAACATTAGTACCTTTCATGTAAAGACAGTGCAACATGTACTTAATCTCAAATAATAATTCCTCTCTCTGTGTATTTTCAAAACAATGCAAACTTTTTAATACTGACTGTGAATCAACACAAAACAGGATATTAAATATTGAGACTGGCAAGGAAATTAAATAATTTAATGCCATCAGGACAGCAACAAGTTCAGCTGTAAATATGGAATGACCCTTACCTAAAATATATGATTTTTCAGCTTTGTAATCTGGAATTACAAAGCCAGATCCCGCACTACCATCATCAAGAACTGAGCCGTCAGTGTATACTTTCAAATTTAAAAAGTTAGTAAACTTTTCTTCCATGTCAATTTTGACAGATGCTGCTAACACATGCGGCGACATCGCTTTATTTAGATCAGAAGAAAAAAAATGTTAACTTTTACTTCCGTTAGTTCCCAAGGGGGTACCGGCGGAACCAGTACGCGAGGCGCTACCTCGTGTGGGTTAATCTTTGATGAATTAAAAAAAAAACTGAAACATATGAACGAAGCGTCTCTAAATTTGAATTTTTCTGTGCATTTTTCGAAAAATCAATGTCGGATCGTGTATTTAACTCTTCAAGGTCGTCCACGGCAATCCGTCTCACTACATATTTTACAGAACTTATTTTCCTTTCTCATCAAGTGGCAAAAGGCCTGCTATCTTATAAACTTCAGAGGACTTAGTGTGCACAGGTACACCAGGGACAACTTTACAGCTTTACTGTCAATTCTTTGAAGTTTCTTTAAATGCGATCGCGGAGCTGAAAAGAATACCTCCTGTCCGTAAGTCAATCTTGATCGTACAAGACTGGTTGCTAAATGCAACAAAACTTTGGGATCCTGTCCCCATGAGAGAGTGACTGACAATTTTTAGAAAATTCAAACTTTTAACCGCTTTTTAGTAACTATCGAGTCTATGTGTTTTTTCCAGTTTAGTTTTGGTGTAAGTAGGACGCCTAAAAATTTTACTTCAAGTTTATAAAAAAAAAATTCCGTCCTCCCAAAAAATATAGGCAAGTTACTTGGGTTATATCCATTGTTAAAGAGAACCAAATGTGTGTTTTCAACAGAATTGAAAAGCCGTTCAAATGCATATAACTATTTAATTTATCCAGCTCGTTCTGAAAGAGCTTCTGAATATAATTTATGTGACGTAAATTTGTTCTTTTCTTTAAAGATACATTAATCCATATGCAATGTCATCAGCATATTGAGCTACCTTGGTATATGATGAAAAACATGTACATAAGTCATATAGCATTACGTTGAATAACAAAGGGGAGATAATAGAACCTTGTGGAATTCCCATATCTATAGATCTTGAGGATGATAAAGTCACACCAACTTTGGTCATTATATGTCTCCCACTTAAAAAGGATTTCACATAATGTGTAGACGTGACCAGAAAGACCAATTTGTTTTAATTTATACAGTAGTCGGCTGTGCCACACTCTATCGTAAGCTTTAGTAAGATCAAAGAAGGAAGCAAGGACACTTTTTTTTACGTTTAGAAAACTGTTTCTTAATATGAGTAGTTAGTCGTGTCAGGTGATCAATTGTACTTCGTCCTTTTCTAAATCCAGCTTGATGTGAAGAAAATACATCATGTTTATCACAGTAATAGGCCATTCTGAAATTTACTATTTTTTCCATGACTTTTCCAGTATGAGACGTGACTGAAATGGGTCTATAACTAGACGTCTCAGACCGAGGCTTGCCCTGCTTTAGAATAGGAGTCACAATAGACGTCTTCCACTTATCGGGAATTTGTCCACATTCCCAACATTTGTTAATAATTTATGTAAAATGACTATCCAGTTCTCTGGTAAATGGTTTAACATAGTGTAAGAAATCCCATCCAAACCAACCGAAACCTTTTTATTTCCCAACAGACGGATAGCATTCCTGACTTCCTGTAAAGATATTGATACATTTATAGTACTGTTGTTGTTTGGTACAGGGATCTCTATAGTTATCAGTATTTTTTTTTTTTTTTAATCTAAACGACTTTTGTTCATTAGGCAAACATTCCGTACAACATGTTTTAACGTACATAGATGCAAATTCCTCAGCCTTTCTTTGGGAGATAGAAATTCTTTACTTGTTGTTTTGATCGGGTAATCTTGGAGTTTAATGCCCGATTTCATTTCTTTCACCTTTATCCCACACCTTTTTCAAGTCTTTACAGTCAGATACTTCATTTAGACAGAACTGTGACCAGTATTGTCTTTTTGCTTGCGCTGTGACTCTGTTTGCTTTTATTTTTGTACTGCACATTTCTTTATGAGCTGCATCTTTTATCTCTTGCACAGGAACTTTTCTAACTTTTAGCCAGTTAAGATAAGCTAATGTTTTTGCTTTAACAGCATCCTCGCAAGCCTGATTCCACCAGACATTCCCTGAGAATGTTTCACACCTTTTTGATCCTTTTTTTTAATAGCTAGAGCAGCAGCCTCAAGAACTGCTTTCTGAAAGTTATCATAAAAGATGTTAACATCCTCACAAATAACTTCACTCTCAGTCTTCTCAGTGAGGTAATTTTGAAAAGTTTCCCAATCTGCCTTTATGTAATTAAATTTAGTATAACATCTTCACCACTAACTTCAGATCCAACGGATTCTTTAAAAGATAAAAGTATTGGCACATGGTCACTACCTAGTGGGTCATTGGCTGTATCCCACTTTGCTGTTAATGCTAAAGCAGGTGAAACAAAGGTTAGATCAAGCGCCGATGCTCTATGATGAGATATGTCTGGGATGCGCGTAGTTCTCCCGTCGTTAAGCAAAAACTAAAGATGAATCCACAACAGTTTCCAGAAAATCAGGGTGAGAAAACTATTTGACAATCTTCATCCCAGAAAGGAGCATGAGAATTGAAATCGCCACCAACGACGATCCACTTTTCTTTAGAACAGTTTAGAGAACGTAACCAATTAGTATTTTGCCCATCAGGGCCCTTAGGGTAATAAACTGATGCTCTAAACCACATTGTACATAGATAGCTGTACTAACTTTATCAGAATCTTTGCATATATGATAAACCGGGACGTTTATCTTGCCGCGTTCTCTCTCTCTCTCTCTCTCTCTCTCCTCTCTCTCTCTCTCTCCTCTCTCTCTCTCTCTCTCTCTCTCTCTCTCTCTCTCACACACACACACACACACACACACACACACACACACACACACACACATACACACATCCTCCCCCCCTCTCCTCTCACACCCCAAGTACGCTACATGTGAACACGGTGTGCCTGTGCTTCTAATTTTGTTTTACGTCAATCAATATTACAGCTACCTGCATTTGTTTCCGTTTTCCAGTGTCTTGTGAGTGACAATGATCAAAATCAAAATACAAGCCAGCCTAGAACAAGTATTTGCTGTGTTTTGCCGGTTTCTTCCATTATCGCTACTGTTTACATGTGGTATCTTGAGAGTCTAACATTTGGAATTTTTTTTAAGGGAAGTTTCCTTGTTCTGCAAGCCTCTTGTCTGCATGTGTGTCTGGTGAATGGGTACCGG
>JADBJO010001903.1:165000-170000 GCA_016801955.1 Conus betulinus | reverse complement strand
CCGGAAAGAACACAAATTTTTGTTTTGCAAATATTTGCTTTCATAATTTTCAGTGTATGCGCCGAGCGCGTGTGTGTTCTACTTTTTGTTCTTGACCTCATTGCAGATAGGTCGCTGGCCTTTGCAGTTAAACTATTTGAGTTGAGAGTTTGTCTATCTCTGTTTCTGTCTGTCTGTCTGTCTGTCTGTCTGTTGTCTGTCTGTCTGTCTGTCCATCTGTCTGTCTGTCTGTCTGTCTGTCTCTCTCTCTCCCCTCTCTCTCTGTCTGTCTGTCTCTCTCTCTCTCTCATCTATATGATGTACAATTTACTGTGTCAGTTGTATCTAACTGGTGATCTTTTTTTTTTTTTGTTTAATGTGTGAAACAATATCATCGTTATCAGCTGTGTTCTGGATTATCAACAGAATGTTTGTTTGTGTACCTACCCCTTAGTTGGAGGCCTTGGCCTCCACTGATTAAACTTCCACATTTGCATTTTGTCTCTGCCTGTCTGTCTGTTTATCTGTCAGTCTGTCTGTCTGTGTCTGTCTCTCTCTCTCTCAAAACCATCATACACACCACACACACACACACACACACACACACACACACACACACACACACACACACACACACACACAACAACACACACACACACACACACACACACACACAACACAACACACACACAAACATACACACACACAGATGTGTGTGTGTGTGTGTGTGTGTGTGTGTGTGTGTGTGTGTGTGTGTGTTGTGTGTGTGTGTGTGTGTGTGTGTGTGTGCAAGCGGTGCGCGCATCTTATGATGGGCTCGTGCATAAGAGAGCCGCGAAGACATCAGAATCACCAATAATAATGTTTTACCGTTGTTTTGGGTTTGTTTGTTTGTTTGTTCGTTATCCCCAAAGAGATTGTCGGATCATCACCCAGAACAGAACCCATCTACAGAATAGTAACTAATTCATCAATGATATATGAGGACGTGATCCCTCCCTCACCCCTCCTAGCCTCCAACACACGTATATATGCCACCACCCTCTCAGTCCCCCCCAGTATCAACCTCTCAAGCAACCCGCCTCCATCTACCCCCTCCATTTCCCTCTCTCTCCTTTCCATCCATTATCCATTTCCTATCATTCCCCCATACCCTACACGGGTGAGACCAGTGGGACACACACACACACACACACACACACACACACCACACACCACACACACACACACACACACACACGCACAAACGCTCACCCACCCACCCACCCCCACCACCCGCTCCCGAAAGGCCGCAACGGCGTCTCCCGTCGCCAAGGACGGTAACTCGATCATCAGATACCGGCTGAGTGGTCAGCCTTTCAGGCCCGATAGGTGGCGAGCGACAGTCCCACGTCACATCCGTGGCGGTGTGTCTCGGTAGGTCTGACCTCTTTACACCAGGGGACCAGGGATGTCGCCTGGAATCGTACACGGCCTCATCCCCCCCCCCTGACTGTCAAGGAATCCTATTTGGGGGGACGCTGGCTCCACCTAGTGTCCGGGATACGCTGGGTCACTGGGAAGCGATGCTGATACGTCGGAACACGGGCGTCAGACGAAAAGGCGCTAAACCAATCTCTCTCTGTCTGTCTGTCTGTCTGTCGTCTGTCTGCCTGGCGCTCTGGCTCTGTCTGTGTTGTCTGTCGGTCCTGTCTGTCTCTGCCTGTGTGCCTGCCTGCCTGCCTGCCTGTCTGTCTATTTATGAGAGTGAATATTTTACTTTCTGTCAATCCTGTCTGCTGTCTCAATCTGTCTGCCTGTGTCTGTGAGTGTCCGTCTGTCTGTCTCTGTCTGTCTGTCTGTCCTGTCTGTGTCTCTCTCTCTCTCCTCTCTCTCTCTCTGTCTCTCTCTCTCTCCATGTCGTATCCCATACCATTCAGTGTGTTTTTCAAAGTTTTTTGTGGGTGTTTCTCCACCATGTCTGCTTCATTGTCTTTCTCTTCCTTTATCTCTGACTATCTATCGCCAGTCGGTTCGGTCGGTCGGTCGTCGGTCGGTTCGGTCGGTCTCTCTCTCTCTCTCTCTCTCTTCTCTCTCCTCTCTCCATCTCCTCTCTCATCTCTCTTCTCGGTCTCTCTCTCTCTCCTCTCGTTCTCTCCGCTCTCTCTCTCTCTCTCTCTCTCTCTCTCTCTCTCTCTCTCTCTCGTCCTCGGTCTCTCTCTCTCCATCTCCCCCCCTCTCTCTCTCTCTCGTTTTCTTGTTGTTCTTGGTAGTGGTGGTGGTGGTGGTGTTTATTGGTTTCTTTTTCTTCTTTCTTCTTTTTGTTTTGTTAAAAGGTTCTCATGCAAGCAATTGTTCCATTTTTTCATGTGTGTTTGTTTATTTGCTTTTTACTATATATCGATTTTTTTTCTTGCCCAGAGGGCTGGATGTAAAAAAGCATTCATGCTTAGTTAGTCCACTACCCTCTTTAAAATAAAATTCGTTCGTTCGTTCGTTCGTTCTCTCCCAGCCACCTGTGTGTGTGTGAGTGTGCGTGTGTGTGTGTGTGTGTGTGTGTGTTTGTGTGTGTGTGTGGTGTGTGTGTGTGTGTGTGTGTGTGTGTGTGTGTGTGTGTTGCCGTGTTGTGTGCGTGTGCGTGCGTGTGTTTTTCAGCAAATGCTGCCTGAAAAAGGAGAAATTGGTCTAGCCATGACTTCAGGACACACTGTATAAAACAATCAAGAAAACTAAAGTGTATGTCAGTACTGACTGTCTGAAAGAGAAACTGACAACATAACCAAGATGCCAAAGCTTTCTATTTTATGACAGTGTTTCCAGAAGCCTTGGCTCATCCCACCCGTATTCCCCGCTGAAAGAACAGCCAACGAAGATGACTTATGGATGTCTATGAAATATGACCACAGACTTCTTTCTACGGCTCGTCAAGGTCACCCTTTTTATTGCTACGACGCTCTTCAGAAAGCCGGGAAAGACACGAAGATCGAGAGAGATACACTCGTTTATGAGAGGGCTGAGTGAGTTGTCACGCACCGGCATGTAGACTTAACTGAACATATTCACGCTTCGCTTTATTTTAGGATGTTATCATTTCAAATGGTACAAGGCTGTTTTCTTTCCTTTTCTTTCTTTTTTTTTTTTTTTTAAAGAAGGCAATCAATTGCCTAATTAAACAACGTGATTTATGAAGAGAAAGACAAACACAAACGAAAGTGAGATATAGAAGAAGAAGAAGGAAGAAGAAGAAGAAGAAGAAGAAGAAGAAGAAAGCGAGAAGAGAAGAGAGAGAGAGAGATGGGAGAGAGAGATGATGGCCGGGTGGATGGGGGAGGGAATAGTGAAAAGCTCAGGGTTAGGGGAGGGAATTGTGAATGGGAATGAGAAAATAGTAAAACAGAAGAAAAATAAATATTGTACATAGACCTTCATGATATAGGCTACAGACCGAAACAACGACCTAATGACAACCTACAACAAAGTAATGCTTGACGACATAGTCTTTGTTACGCATTTAACCACCGTTGTAGCCTACACATCTTACGCTGAACTGAGGTCAATCGGTCAAATTACGGTCAAGGTTGTAGAACAACCTAGCCGACCGCGAGCCCACGCCAGAACTGATGAAATCGATCCTGTGTGGGCAAGCGAGTGGAGACGGGTGTAGGTTTCTAACTGATGAAAAATGAAACAGCTGGCAGAGGCTGTATCTTCTGTGTACCTTGTCCTGTGTTTGCATTCCTATTTCCAGTTAACGGTTCTGTTGCTTTTTGTCGTTTTGTGTGTGTGTTGTGTGTGTGTGTGTGTGTGTGTGTGTGTGTGTGTGTGTGTGTGTGTGTGTGTGTGTGTGTGTTATCCCTCACATCCTCTGTGTCTGTCTGTCTGTCATTTCTCTCTCTCTCTCTCTGTTTTTTCTGTCGCTGTCTCTCTTTCTTTGTCTGTCTGTCTGTTCTGTCTCGCTCCCATCTCTCTCTCTCTCCCCGTCTCTCCCCAATCTCACCCCTCCTCTCTCTCTCTCTGCCCCCTCTCTACTCTCTCTTCATCCCTCCCTCCCTCTCCCTCCCTCACTTTCTTCACTGTCTTTCTCTCCCGAACCCCCTCCCCTCTACCTCCCTCCTCTCTCTCTCTATCTCTCTCTCTCTCTCTCTCTCTCTCTCTCTCTCTCTCTCTTCTCTATCTCTCTCTCTCTCTCTCCTCTCTCTCTCTTCTTTCCACTGTTCTTTTTTCTCTCTAAATTGAAAGCTTCTGCCACAAACTTAGCAAATGAATTTACAATGTCTACATTTTCAGGGGATAAAATACCAAAGAGGTTTTGAGTGTGACCGAAAAAAGGACTTAAAGGACAGAACAATCATTTCTAAATTTGTTATACTCTGGGGCATCTAAAACGAAGTGTTCCTCGTCTTCAATGTCTTTTGAGCAGGATGGACACATCAAATCACTTTCCGCCTGCATGAACTATCTTTTTCTTGCTTTAAACCCCAGGCTTCTCGTTCGAAACCGAGCGAACACATCTCTAAAATGTAGTCTGTGTTTGTAGATCATGATTATGCAATAAGTTATTTATTGTGATGGGAATATTCTTTGATGATTGTTGTTTTTTTTTTCTTCTTTCATTTTCTAGTTATTAGTACTGCTCAACGGTTTTTCTGTGTGTACGCTTTTTTTTTTGTTTGTTGTTTGTTTGTTTTTTTTTTTTACTCGCATGTCTATTGTTGGCAGCGTTTTGGCAACACTAGTGGAAAACTGCGCATGCACTCCCTTAGCATAAGGGTTGTTTAACTAACTATTGTCAATAAACACATTGTCATTGTCGTTGTCATTGGCTCTTTCACCACTCCTGATGTTACCTCAGCGGTCTTCTGCAAGGACTATAGACAACATGGGTCTTTCCCCCCTCCCCCTCGTACTTCCCCGCCACTGTCCTCATCTCAACTCCTCCTCCGGCCCCTCTCCTCTCTCCCCAGACTGGATGTATCATCATCGTTCAAGGCCAAGGGGAGAAGACGCAGCTGTATTGGTCTGCCATGTAACGTGCCTTACAT